>APFE030106214.1:73921-134962 GCA_000404065.3 Pinus taeda | reverse complement strand
AAATTCTATTTCCCACATTTTTGCACCTTCATTTCTCTTCGGTCTCGTGATTGAAAAGACTTCATACATGCATGTAGGGTATATTATCTAGAATATAAATATTCATTATGGTATGAAACATCTTTTTCCTTTTCTATAAATAGGAGCATAGCCCAGATCAAATTATACATATATTCATCAGTTCTGAGTTTTCCCTATGATTCATAAATATTGATACAGTTGAATCACTTACACACTATGATGAATAAGGAGAATTTACAATGCAGAGATCTAAAGACCTATCTTTCCAAAACCCCTGTGTTAGCTATTTCATGCGTCAGTTTTTTAGCCGCCCTATTGATAGAAATCAATCATTTTTTCCAGATGCTCTTATTCTTTCCTTTTTTTAATTTTTTCCTCCCCTTAAAGGGCCAGGGAAAAAGATTGTGTAGATTGACTTCTCCTACCTTCTTGGAGAAATTATTGCATTCAGCCCCCAAAAGAGGGATCTAAGTAGGGGAACTGGAAGGGGGGTAGAATTCACGTAGGAAATATCGATCTAAAGATTCTTTCCACATTCAATTTTTGTAAGTAAAAACTTGGAAACTTCAACCTGATCAATCATTTTTTTACTTCAAATGTTTCACCGGTAGGATCTCCGGCTATCAAACTTCTATCCCTTTTTTCCCTTTATTCTTTTTTGAGGTCGCAAAATGCAAAAACCCAATATTCTACAGTTTATGGCCAAGAGCTCATTCTTCGTGTTGTTCTTGTCCAACATCATCATGTGTCCCCAACAACTAAACAAAATCACATTCTTCTTATCTAACATCACATGTACGAAAAAAGTCTTCATCCATCCGTTGAGATCAATTTTCAACCCATGTTAAATTACTAAATTAAAATCAAGGGGAAAATTTTAATATTACAAAAATAAAATATTTCTATTCGCATATATATTCATTATGTCCAACGATTTAAAAACATCCCCTTTCATGTAATATATATTCACAATCTTAAATTCAATTAAAAATTATAGGCTAATTTACAAAAATATTTTTAAAATATGATTTTCTAGGAACTAATAATTATGATATTGAATATGTTTTCAAAAACTAATTTGGGAAATGAGTAATTATGGGAGGTAAATTTTTAATTAATTATTTGTAATAGAAATTAGTAATTATATATATTATTTTAATATTAATTTTAATATATATTATATATATATATATATATTATATATATATTAGGTTGAGTTTAGGTAGGGCTCATGAAAAAAGGAAAAAGAAAGATTAACTTATTATGGAATGTGTATCACGAGGATTGTGTAAAGCTTGGTCAAGCTATGAGATGAATATTTTATAGTCTAATATGAGAAAAATATGTAATTCTTTTTGTGATCAACCTTGTATTTGATATGTGTTCCTTTAGAAATAAAAAATAAAAAATAAAAAAATATTCACTTAATAAAAAAAAAATCAAACAATATCTCTTAGGAATGATTCTTACATTATTAAAATTGATTTGCTAGTTTGGATTGGGTTGTTGTTGGAGATTGTTGAGATACTTTCTCAACCACGTGGTTGTTATCATGTCAATTATGCAAGTTTAAATCCTTGTACATAGATTAGCATAGTGTGTAAGATCATATTAGCTTAATGTGTGAGATTTACGTGTGCCCGTGTATTGTTTCGTAGTTGAAGAAGGAACCATTGTCTTATTGTGACATGCATCAAGATGAAGACAATGTCACAGGGAGCTTAATAGCAATGGTGAGATCAATGCATTGCTTGTAATGTAATTACAAAGTGCAAAGGGCAAGCTCATGGAAGATGGGACAAAGTGGAAGGGGCAAGCTCCATGACTTGTGCATTACGAGATGATGAGTTGAGACTATGAAGTGATTTTCAAGAGTCGTTGTTACAACATAGCCAAATAACTGAGTCAATTAATCAACAATGATAATTACAGGTTCCATTGGTTGTGTTAGTTACTTCTAATTTGCTAATAGAAACCAATTGATCTACAAATATGCTAGAATTTGTGGACAAATACATATTTATTGTCACGGAATATGTAGTTGTTGGAATGGTCTCCTTCATTTTGTTTGTGGTTGATTTCCATTAGTGTTAGGTAAACTTGACTTAGAATAGAGTCAAAAGTTGACGAGGTTAAACAGTGATGGTTTTGGGGCACATGGTATTGTGCACCCATGGTATTCTACCCGTGGTATTATATGTAATGGAGCCTATAAAAGGCTGGAAGGACTTCATTGAAATGAAAAGGCCTGGAGGTGAGCGGTGAAGGCTCACTTGGCCAGATTGACCAGGGTTTTGGCCAAGGATAATGAAATTTCATTATGATCAAGTTTTTCCCCATATTTGGGGTTTTCCCAGATAAACATGTGTGTTCATGTGTTTATGGTTATTGCTGGTTATTTTTATATTTGTTTATCTCAGTAATTCTCCGTAATTAATTTGTGTTCTTGGGTAAATTTCTTAACAATTGGTATCGGAGCCATGGTTGAGACTTTGGGCTTCGAATGTACACCTTCAGTGAAGGATTTATTTTAGCCCAATGGATAAAACGATTCAGGCGCTGGAGGCCGCAAAGTGGCGGAAAGAAGCGATGCGCAGGTGTAGAAATTGCTTGACAGCTTATAGGGATCAGAAGCCTGCAGGGGGCAGGTTTATGTGTACATACTGCGGGCATGTCTCGTGGCGGCTGGTGTTGGATATACCGGGCATTGCACCCAGTATCATTGGTCCAGGAATCCAGTCTAACAATGTTGTGATCAAGGCCTCCTGGTGAAGTCACCCCAGGCGAGGGTTTCAAGGATTCATCTCAAAAATTAAAGGCGGTTAAATTTGGCAACAAGGTAGCAAAGAAACAAAACAAGGATGCCCGTAATTGAGAGAAGATGGGTCAGAATAGCAGCAGCAATAAAAAAAAAAAAAAAAAAAAAAAAAAAAAAAAAAAAAAAAAAAAAAAAATAATGGAGTCAAAATTATTGCATGTAAATGGGCATACTACTGTAAGACCTGGTAAGGCATGTGTACCCCTAGGTAATCACCGGTAAAGTCTGGGTTAAACCTAGGTGATAGGGGGGATGTCGGGTTAACAATACCCTGGGTAAAAACTCTGAGGGGGGTAAGAGCTAGAATGAGCGGGATTGTCTCACTTAGCAGTTTTGGCTGGAGTTAGTCAAGGAACCCCAAGTCAAGTTTAAGGGGGGAATTGTTAGGTAAAATTGACTTAGAATAGAGTCAAAAGTTGACGAGGTTAAAGAGTGATGGTTTTCGGGCACATGGTATTGTGCACCCATGGTATTCTGCCCATGGTATTATATGTAATGGAGCCTATAAAAGGCTGGAAGGACTTCATTGTAATGAAAAGGCCTGGAGGTGAGCGGTGAAGGCTCACTTGGCCGGATTGGCCAGGGTTTTGGCCAAGGATAATGAAATTTCATTATGATTGGGTTTTTCCCCAGATTTGGGATTTTCCCAGATAAACATGTGTGTTCATGTGTTTATGGTTATTGTTGGTTATTTTTATATTTGTTTCTCTCAGTAATTCTCCGTAATTAATTTGTGTTCTTGGGTAATTTTCTTAACAATTAGGATAGAGTTATATTTATGTCACACATATGAATAACATCTGGCGAGCTAATTGCATTATTTTTCTAGTTTTATTTGAGCATTTCATGTTAGTTTTGATTGACCTTTAGGGCTCTCTAGAACAAGCTAGCTGAATTGAATTGTTAAGATTACATATTAGATGGCCATGGTCAATTGTTTAAAGGAATGAACCCAATACCTTTTGTTCATGGAAGGAATGAACATTACCATCTCCCATTTCAAGAGATTTTTCATGTGGAAGGAGAGGCTCTTCATGGACTCCAACATTTGGTAGGATGTTTTTGTTTTCAATGATGGAAATGATAAAGTGGATTCGTTTTTGTTGTTTGGGTTGGACAAGATCCAATTCATTGCCTCTCTCAAATCTTTGCGGTAAGTGATCAACGGAAACCTTAACAACAAAGTGTTCCTATACACCCTTGCTTTGCATATAATCTTGATGCAGTTTAGTTCATTTCTATGCACAATCACAAGTTGTTTGTAGTGGTGTGGGGAGACTGGCAGTGCCAAGTCCAGTGGATTGAACATACAACATGTGTCCCAAAGTGTGGGCTCTCGATCAAATTATGGAGAAGCAGATTTTCCAGCCCATCAATTTGGAGAAGCTTTTGTAGTGTTTTTTCCATTAAATTATTGTCGAGGCCTTTACAGAGATTTGGGGAGCCATCCTCCATGGTACCAAAAATCCCTCGAGGCCTGATTTCTTACCCATGTGATCATCTTTAGCTGGATAAAAATTGGGGATTCTCGACTAAAACATAAAGAGAATCGAACCTGAGCCAATGGAAAGAGCTTCTATTTGGAGGAGAGTAGTTCATTAGTATTTTTGTCTTGGGAATTCTCGTTTTCTTTGTTAAGAAGTTTGTTTTCTCACTTTTTAATTAATTTTGTTTGTGAAATATGAATAACCAATCATATAGAATAGAGTAACATAATTTGAATTAGTTTTTCTTGACGTTCTTTGGGGCCAAGAAAATATATCTCTAATTTTATTATGTCTATAGTCTGTTATATGTTGATGGGCCTTGTTGTTCTTTGGTGCTTCAAGATCGACAGTTATAAGTTATCTTTATGTGTATGTAAGTTTGTGTATGTCAAAAAAGGTCAAGTTGTATGATTGACTTTTGAATACACTCAGTATCTATATTTCTTACCTATATAAGTGGAAGTATGTATTTTGATGCATACTACTAGGATGGAACAATATCCATAGAGTGATTCATTATCGAGACTATCTCTCAAGGTACTTAAGAATCATTGACCTTATAAATACATCAATGATGATCAGAAGCAGTTCTGTCTTCGATGAATCAAGTGGTAGCTTGAAGTTAGTGGTTAAAGAGAGAGCGAATTCTATGAGATTTTTGAATGGATGGAAGTGCTAATGAAAACCAATCCAAACAAAAAGATCAATGTGAAATATGTTAATGTGACTTCAATGTTGTTCTTTGTAATGTAAGTTTTGGAATGTAAGCATTAAGGTAGGGTGTTAGAATGAATGCTTACATTATTAGAATTGGTTTATTAGTTTGGATTGGGTTGTTAGAGATTGTTGAGATATTCTCTCAACCATAATCTCCTAATTGTTGAAAAATGCAACAAGAAATTCTCAATTTGATTTTGCTTTGATTAAATTGAGAAAATTTGAATTTCCACATCAGCAGACAACTTGGATGTAGTTAACTTGTGTGTCATGTCTTATGTCACCCATTTTACTCAATAAATTCAAGTTGGAGGATTAGAGTTTAGTTAAGCATGTGTGGTTGTTAATTAGTAACAATCAAAGTCAATTATCTCAAGTTGTTTTCAGTTAAACTAGTTCCAACTATTGGAGGAACTAGTGGAAGGTTAGTTTTGCAGTGGGACTTCATTCAAACTCATTGATCAACCATTTAACTGATCAGTCGGCGCAAAATATCTAATGCATGTAGAGAATTCAAGTTCCCTAGCTATGGTGGAGATTCCAAGGCAGTGCAACATTAGTTGTAGACTAGTATTGAGTGTACCAAGTGTTGCTTGCATTCTGATGATATACCTTGGGAATTGCGCAATCCATTTTGGAGAAATTCCTAAATAATATGGGCCTAATTTCACAAGGAATTGAGTAAGGAAATAGGGGCTTAAGTAGAGGGAGAAATTGACCAAGTCTGGGTCAGTGTTTCTCAGTGAGTGGAGAGATAGGTTATTCACTTGCAGGTTCTGCTTAGTTGAGAAAAGTAATTGTAATGCATCGATGATCCAAAAATGGATCCTGGATAAACCTCTAAGTATAAAAGACTTCATATAAGAGGTAAAAGGTACCAAATGGCACAAATCCTTTGTAAATCAAAGGAAAATAAAAATCGCGAGCTTCTCTCAGAAATAGTCTCATTGGAGAGATCTCCTCATTCTGAATCCAACGCAACATGAATGGGCGAAAACAGACTTCAGATGAAGAAGTTATTGTGGGAAGAAGTTTCCCTCTATCCTTTGAAAAAGGGGAAAATTCCATTAAAAATGGCCTAAAAGGCTATTTGAGGAAATTGCATTGCATAAGGAAAAGAGGAGGACTTAAGGTTGGGTGGAAGGGACCCTCGACCAGCGATATCCAATGATCGGATCGGTGGATCGGGTCGGAGGCAGGCATATGCACCCATAAGGCAAAGGCCTCGGGCTGATGCGATAGTGCGATTGCGATTTCGGTAGATTGTTGTCGGTGATCCCAAAAGGGAAGGACCCCAGGGTCGTACGACTTGCGACTACAATCGCCAATATCGGCGGATTGAAACACCCAAAGGGGAAGCCCCCGGGCCTTTGCGACTTGAAATTGTGATCAGGACCGAACCCGATGGGATTTAAAAGCCCGATTTCATAAAATTTCAAATCCGGGAATTCAGATTTTCCTTTGTATTTCCCGTTTAATGGATTTTTGGCCATTGGCCATGCTGCCAAAGTGATTGTGATATGCGATGGAAGGCATACCCAATAGGGATCCTCAGGGTGATTTAATGGACTTTCACGTCCAGATTTCACGCCCAATAGTGCTTTTCCTATGTATTTCCATTTCAAGCCCGAAACGCAGTATTCCATGGGTTTTCGCTTGAAAGGAGGCCGCCAGTTCATTTTCCATGGGAAAACAGCCATCATTCCCTATTCCATGCTACAAGCAGGCGTTTCTACAACAGGGATTTGTTTTGAAGCGCGAAGAGGCAGAGCCAGGAAGAGGAATGATTCCTCATGGTCACGGTTGATAGAGGAATGGCTAAGGAAGCCAAAAAGCCAAAAATGCCTCAAAGAAAGCTAGAGAACTGAATCGCAAGGGGTGTTGGCAGGAGTTGGTAGTTTTTGTTGGAGTCGTTTCTAAAATTGAAGCCAAGAGCCAGGGGATAAAATGGTGTCTAAACCCACTGTTTATGTGTAAAACAATGGGAGTTGAGCCAAGAGCTTGTAAAAAGGACTTATACAATAATCCCAGAGAGCCTAGTTGAGTTGACTAGAGCTCACGGAGATGTAGCCCAAGAGTTTTGGGTGAAATCCTAAATAAATTTCTATTTCTGTGTGATTGTTTATTGCTGCACTGTTTATTGTTATATGCATTTATATATCAGTTTATGCACATCAACTTACAAAACAGACGATAGATTTTAAAGCATATAATCAGTTAAAAATAAATATAAGCATACACCTATATTTTGAAGCATTTCTTAATTCCACATTGGTTAATCAATAAGACTTGGTAATATTTAAATCTTTGGAAGTGGGAGAGGTTCTTGTAAGTTAGACAAGAAGCCTAAGTGCCCCATTTTCAGATCAGGTGGTATCAGAGCTTGAGATTGATTAACCACACCTTCAAGAAGGTTATATCAGAATTCTTGATTGAAAAAGCAAAGACTTCTTGTCTAAAAGGTGTTTAAACAGTCATAGGTTGATTGTATGCCTATTTTGCAGACTGACTATTTTCTGAGTTTGCAGAGGTGAAGGGAAAGCTATTGATAGCTCAATTCAGGAAGGACAAAAAGGAAAGAGAGCTGAAGGCACTCTTCTTATCCCAAAGGACCTCAAGGAAATCCTTGGAGCACAAGAGGTTTGTTGCAAAACGTTGCTGAATAAGCCCTTTATTTATCTTGTTGAATTTTTTTGTTCATTGGCATAATGACAACTTCTACAAGTGGGTCCTCAAATTCTGCTTTGTTCACAAGATTCTTCAATGAATACATGAAGCAAGAATTGTCCACCATGATGGATATGGTGAGAGAAATGTATGAGGATGGAATGAAGAGCAGCAGACTTAAAGAGAAGTTGAATTCCATGAAGGAAGAGAAGCAGTTTCTTTCTAACAAATTGCAGGAAATGGATAGGCAATTTCATATTGCAAATATGAACCTGAAAAGGATTCATGAGTTGGAGACACGGCTCTTTGTTGCCCAAGAAGCCTTAGTCAAGTATCAACTTGAAGAAGAGGTAACCATTCCAATTTGTCTTCAAATTCCTCTAAGGATGCTTATATTGGTTCTTTTGAAAAACATACTAGAGGCATAGGTTCCAAGCTAATGTCCAAGATGGGCTATGAAGGAAAAGGCTTGGCTAAACATGCACAAGGTATTGTTGAGCCAATAATAATTAAGGAAAGGCCTAAGTATTTGGGTCTTGGCTATGGATAGTCTTATGGAGAGAGTTCCAAAGCTGCCATGAAGGCCATTGAAACAGCTCCAAGGAGTTGCATTACAGAGTGTGAAGATTGTATTCAGGACGAATGCAATAGCTTGAAACATCATTTGCAAGATGCAGGTGTTCAGAAGCACACACTTGAACCAGAGAGTTGGGAAGAGTCCAACAGCCTTGAAGAGATTGATGGTGTTCCAAAGGGAGCCACTTCTTCATTTGATTCACCTCCTCATGAAGGCAATAAAGCTGAAAGAGAAAGGTATAAATCGGGTTCTAAACATATTCCTTTTGATTTTGCAAAGCATGGTAAATTTCCACATAAGCATGGGAAAATAATTGCATGTTCCTTTTGTGGTTTGGATAACCATCATGTTTCTAGATGTTGGAAGAGAATGGCCACGTACAAGAAACTTCTGAAGGAAAAGAAGCAAGAAGCCAAAGGTCCATTGGACAAGGCAAATCATGCTATCAAGAGGATGCACATGTGTTGCACTTACTTCCATAAGCAAGGGCATCTTGTTGAAAGGTGTTGGACTCTAAATCCAACAATGCTTCTACCAAATCTGAAGAAAGTGGAAAGAGAAGATGGCAAAAATGGAAGTGAATATTCCATGAATGATGTGTCTCAGAATGATTCACATGATGATGCTGATGTGCAGACAAAGGTAGTACCTTTGAAAGGGATTGGTAAGGAATGGTTAGAGTTCTTATTTGATTAAGATTGCATGTCTATTGATGCATCTACATTATATTCCATTTCAGCTTCGAAAGTACAGTGTGCATAAGTGAAAGTTGAAGGATGAAATGCATGCATAAGCATGATGTGCATGAACACAGGGATGTTGATGATCTCCTTGTTTTTGAACATATATGTGTAATTAACTTGCAGGGTTGATTGCTTTGACATGCATGTGATGCAGTGTTGAATTAGGAGAAGTTAACTTGGTCTCCAAGATGGAGATAGTGATGAAATGTTTTATCTTTTGAAAAGAGTCCTAATGGTCTTTTTCTACATGCTTGACTGGAAGGGTCATTTGTTTTTAAAGGCATGTTTTTTGGGTTTGTTGTCTAGTCCATCATTTGTATGTAGATACAAGACATGGAGGTGTTCACAAGATGTGAAATCTATTTCTTTTGTTGAAGTAGGAGTTTAGTCCATCCAGTTGTTGTCTGTATGCCTATTGTTGACAGCTTGTCAAACAAGTACAAAGGAAAGTTTTTGTGAAGCAGGTGTACTTCACATTTGTTTGAGCCACCTTGGATCAATGATCAAGGTAGAGATTTCAAACTACCTCCTGTGACCATCTAAGCAGGAGTTCTGCAGGAAGGCAAGTAAGAAGGCAGCTCTTCCCAGGAAGACCAGCCCATCCAGAAGGGAAGTGGTCAGAAACTTTGGTTAAAGGCACTATGCAATGCAATTGTATGGAGACTGAAAGAAGAGGGTGTTGTTACTCTCAGGTACTATTCATATCAATATATCAGTCTTTTGGAGACCAAAAGTTCTCTTAGTGGGAAGGCGTGATCCAAAAATGGATCCTCGATAAACCTCTAAGTCTAAAAGACTTCATATAAGAGGTAAAAGGTGCCAAATGGCACAAATCCTTTGTAAATGAAAGGAAAATTAAAATCATAGACTGCTCTCAGAAATAGTCTCATTGCAGAGATCTCTTGATTATGAATCCAACACAACTTGAATGGGCATAAATAGACTTCAGATGAAGAAGTTATCGCAGGAAGAAGTTTCCCTTTATCTTTTGGAAAAGGGGAAAATTCCATTAAAAATGGCCTAAAAGGCTATTTGAGGAAATCTCGTCGCATAAGGAAAAGAGGAGGACATAAGGTTGGGTAGAAGGAACCCCCAACGAGTGAGCTCTAATGATCAGATCGGCGGATCAGGTCGGAAGCAGGCATATGCACCCATAAGGCAAAGGCCCTGGGCTGATGTGATAGTGCGATTGTGACATCGGCATATCGCTATCAGTGATCCCAAAAGGGAAGGACCCCCAGGCCATGTGACTACGATCGTCGATATTGGTGGATTGGCACACCGAAGGGGAATTGCGACTTGCAATTGCAATCAAGACCGAACCCGATGGGGTTTAAAAGCCCAATTTAATAAAATTTCAAATCTAGGAATTCGGATTTTCCTTTGTATTTCCATTTTTGGCCATTGACCATGCCGCCAAAGCGATTGAAATATTCGATGGAAGGAAGACCCAATAGGAATTCTAGGGGCGATTTAATGGACTTTCATGTCTGGATTTCATGCCCGATAGTGCTTTTCCTGTGTATTTCCATTTCAAGCCCAAAACATAGTATTTCGTTGGTTTTTGCTTGAAAGGAGGCCATTGGTTCATTTTCCATGGGAAAACAGCCATCATTCCATGTGCCATGCTGTAGGCGGGTGTTTCTACAACAGGGATGCGTTTTGAAGCATGAAGAGGAAAACATGGTGCCTGCATTATGGTGTGTGATTTGTCAGATCTGAGGAAAACATGCTGCAAACAATTGTCACCTATTATAGAAGTATATGTAGACGTCCCAACAATTTTTTTGTAATTTCTATAGGTTGGTAGGCCATGATGAGTGCACCTGTAGAAGTTATGAGCTAATGATGGATCGAACCCCTACCTATAGGGTGCAGACTGAAACACGAGCCCTCGATCAAAATGCAGGCATGGTGCATGCTGGATTTCAGGGGCACGGCTAAGGTCAAGGTGGAATGGGACCAGGAAGAGATTGTGGACAATTGATTTGTTACAATTGCGGAGGGCCAGGACATTATGCTTGCGATTGTACAAATCCAACAAGAGCGTCATGTTTATATTGTACTCATTTCAACCATGAGACAGAGGATTTCCCTACACTGATAGCAAGGTTGTGTGATAAGGGAATAATCCAACCTCCCCCAACTCAGAATCTCCAAATGATGAGGTATGAGCCGCGTGAAGAAGACCCGAATGTGTACATCGTGCTTCAGAGCAGTATCCGACCGGAGATGAGAAAGGTAAGGAACCTGAAGAAAGTGTTTGGGTTTGCAAGGCTCCTACAAAGGAACCTGAATTTGATTTGAAGCGCACAAAGGAGACGTTCATGGAAGCTAAGAAGAGCTTCACGGAGTCCTCCACTTCAAGTAGTAAGGATCAACTAGAACCGAAGATGGATCCTTAAATGCTCACTACCTTTCTAGAGACATGTATGAAGCTAATGCGCGACAATAAGGCTATGAAAGGACTACAGGAACTTATCACTAGGTGCATTGGGTCGGGAGAGCCACGCGTAGTACGAAAGCTCAGAAAACACACATCGCGAACAGGAAGGGAAATGAGATTGATTGTGCAAATTGGCGAGTATGAAATGGATCAAGTAATTCTGGATCTAGGATTGGACATGAATGTAATGCCAAAGCAGACATGGGAATGCATGAGCAAGCCCGCATTGTAGTGGTCTCCTATTCAATTACGAATGGCGAACCAATAGAAGATCTTACCCATGGGAAGATTGCAAGGAGTAATAGTGAATATTGAAGGTGCGAGCACGCTGGTGGATTTTGAAGTGATAGAAATTGTTGACGATAGCAATCCCTATCCTGCACTACTGGGCATAGACTGGGCCACTAATATGAATAGAGTCATAAACCTGAAAAAGAGAAAAATGATTTTTGAGAAAAAGTCGCTACGCGTAGTAGTACCGCTAGATCCTACCGAAGGAGCGCAATATACAAAGCTGGTGCACGATGACGATAGTGATGACAATATCGATTGTATCTACAAGATAACTGCGCGTGAGTAGGATTGGGTGAATCCAGCAATAGATGGTATGATTTTGTGGGAGCACGATAGCTCCTGCACTTCGGATTCGAACGAGGAAGTAGAATGGTGGCAGAACCAGTTACATGAGGTGACCATGCTAAATTGCAACATGATGATAAGGTCATTACGTTATGTAGCAAAAGAGGCAAGGAATCTGCCCATGTTGATGGGTTGACATCGGTGGAGGAATTCCTAGAAAAATTTGAAATCGTAGTGCTAGAACAACAGCGGTTCGATACTCTGAAATGGGCACTGCGAGCTACGCCTCCAAGGTGGTCGGGTACGCACTAGCAGAGTTTCGGGGATTGGCGCAGATGCAAAAGGATGATGCTTATAAGCTTTGGAGAACCTCAGCCATGAATGAGAGCTAGTATTGAGGGGCGAAATAGCTTGAGCGCCCACCTTTCTAGATGGATACAGGAATATGGTACGTAGCCTGCACAAACGTACACCACTCTGAAATAGGAACAACAAGCGGAAGTAGGAAAGATGAAGCACACCAAAGATTATCCGTAGGGAAGCCTTTGACAAGGTGTGTGAAGTGTTGAATAGGGTCCACCATGTGAAATGCACTGACTGGGACCTGTGCATACCAGCAGTTCGATTGGCCTATAGGACAATGTGCAAAACCCTGACCGTGAAAGCAATCCCACAGCTGCGGTATGAAGTAAGGACTATAATTTCTGAAGAGCATGTGAAGCCAAGTTTGCACGTAACAGCACCCGTAAATTTGAAAGTATGTGATGCCCAGGACGAAGAAATCACACAGCTACGCGAAGCAAAGCCTATAAGACTTTAGGAAGAAATTCAATAGGGAAACTTTAGACTTCACAAACTTGAAAAGGACCAGGTACGGCTAAGGAAGAAAGGCACTTTAATGGACGCAGAGATCAAGAGACTGGAAAATGAAATAAAGGGAGCGTTTCTCATCGATAAAACAAGGATGGCAAAGCAAGGTGCATAAAATCACACTAACAAATTAGAGCACTATCACTGAGAATTGGTTGTCTTCTGCCATGGCTAGAACTACACATCACCAAACGTAGTAAGCAAGGAAGTGCATTGCAAATGGTAGAGCGCGCGGCACCGATCACCACAAAGGCAGATGAGGATTTTCCGCGTACCATGATGGAGGACGAGAGGGAGCCCACACAGGTGGTGTGACCACCTAACTAGCCATAGGACGAATAGACTTGGCACTCCAGATAGCTGAAAGGGAGCACGGGACTATAAATTATTCTGCTTAGGAGTTGCACGCTCTGAGAGGTGCGTGTAGGAGTAGAATGTCACAGGGTTCATGACCGCGCATGGAGGGTTGTGCTGCCACACGGGTTGGTTGGGAAGTGACCATTAGTGTCACTGTTCATGACGGGATGTCCGATTTGAGGCCAAATGGAGTGGGCGGCAGGCATTTAAGACGCGAATTATGGGCAATATTTGGGAAAATCTGCCGCCAAGAGAGCATTGATGGTCTGGAATTGGGGGGAATGGTCGAATTTGAATTCACGAGGCGCTATAAAACTCAGAGGGCTAGCCAGCAAACAACACTTGGACGTTTGAAAATAGAGTGGTTGAGCAGAGCACAGAGTATTGAGATCCAAGTGATAATAAAGCACCTAAGTTCGCAAAAGACAACACACAGTGTAGAAATGATGACGGCCACAAAGGATGGGTTGGGAATTTAAGAAGGAACCGCCGACGAGGCTGTGTAGACCCCCATGGTACAGGATGTTCCCAAGGGCACTAGGGTGGTCATAGAAATCCCCAAATCACTACGAACACCATGGCCGAAGAAGGATAAGTAGATAATGGGACCAGTACACATGTCTCCGAGGAATCCATGACACATTAAGTTATCAATGGAAGAAAAAGGGAAGGCAGTCACAATTGAAACAGATGAGGAGGAAGAAGACTTGCAGGCCCTGATTGCCACTGGAGAGGAAGAAGAAGATGTGGAGGAGGACATCCAACCACTGCGCTCTGCAGTGAAACTGCCGACGTATGTCCCTGTGGAGAGGGAAGACCAAAATACCAAAGGATCTGGATGTAATGAAGAGTTCACTCTAGACCCCGCTCCTCCCCGATGGCATTGTATTTGAGGGCTCACACCTAGGCCACGTGCCCACCATGAAATTTGAAGATTGGGGCCTCGTGGACAGCGAGAAGTTCCCGCACCTAGAGACTACGAATATGATGAAGCAGAATACGGAGGGGGCAGTGATAACGTTAGAGCCACGAAAATGGCTGCGTGGTGTGGAAAAGGTTGGGTTGTTGCATTTGTTATGGATACCACATTTCCACCACACGCCCATCACCATTTTCGTCATTAGGAAGCTGCTCTGCCTAGTGCATGATGGGTATCTATGGCTGGAGGAGCTTATTCCCATCATGGCAGACCTCATCCACTGTATTTCCTGACTCCCTTGTAAGGGAAAGGATCCCATGACTATAGCCAGAAAAGGGAGCGATTTGGCTCTCACGGAAGCCATGAAGGCAAAGTATAAGCTGGAGAAAAAGAAGAGGGGCTATGCCATCTCCAACATCAAGGATAAGGGGGTGCGTGTAGCAACTCAACTCCTAGCCGGTAAAGTGATGAGAAAATGTCGCGCCGATGAGGTACCACCAGTGGTCACATTGGCTGAACAATGCACGAAGGGGGTCCAGTTCAACTGGGTTGAGTTCCTCTGCGAGGAGTTTTTGTTAGATTGTCACAAGGCACAAGAGCAGGGTAAGAGCTTCCAGTACGCATGGTTGCCCTTATCCATCTTGCTAGTAGCAGGGGAACTACTGGAGGATAGCCAGTTTCTGAACATTGACCAAGAATTGCCAGAGGCCGTGAAGTATGCTTCACTTTGGGAAACCAAGGACGTAAAATGGATTCACGATACTAAAATTTTCTAGGTGCTCATGGAGGCGAGCATCTGAATGTGGATCACCAGGAGGTCGCACCTGTCACCGATAGTGCACAATATTCTGCAGAATTTTGCAGACTTCAAGGGGGATATGCACAACATATACATCATGGCGTGAAACGATCTAGTGCAGCAGTGGGCAAAGCTACCATTTGTAGCCACTGATGACACGATCTTTACAGTTTTGGAGACATGGACTCCTGAGTGGCACGCCCCAGATTTGGCAGCACTAGAGAAAGCAGTAGCATAGAAACAGAAGCACGATGCCAAGTTGCGCATCACCCAACTGGCCAAGAGAAGGTGGAACGAAAATGCGATAGTTGAGGTAAGGGAAATGTGTGAAGTGACACAGAAAGACATAAAGAAAAAGAAGGTTGCAGTAGTAGGAGCATAGACAACAGAGGCAGCAACAAAGGAAGGCCAAGCAATGTCCTCAGGGCAGGAGGCAGAGGACACTGAAATAGCTGAGGGGAGTACAGACAAAAGGACCGCGTCCACACAACTCAAATGGCTGCACATCGCAGAAAGATCAGGCTCAAGGAAAAAGGTTAGGGCTTCGAAGCTAGCCATTGACCCGATCATCTTAACCGAAGGTGATCTCCATGACATCGATGAAAAAGTTCCTGATGTCACCAGTGAAGCGCTCCAAGAGTTTATGACGGAGCACTAGAGTGTGTTGGGGGCCCTCAGGGCGCAGCTACAAGAGTTACAGGTGCGGCCCCCTCAGGAAGGTACCCTGTCTACCCATATCGCAGCAGGCACTTCAACAGCAAAGAAGATGCTACACGCGATGATGGCCAACACAATAGTGTTGCCAAAGGGAGCATTAGTATCATCAAATGCGATGGACCGAATGACGGTTAGCATGATGAAAGGCCTTGGCCTTAATCTAGCTAACCTTCCCAAAGAAACACTATATCAACTCCAAGATGGGATCACAGCAGAGCTGCGCACCAGGGAGAACCATGTGATCCAAGTTCTTAGTGAACAAAAGATCAATATGGAGCAGCTCAACTTGCAACGTGATGAGATGGTTTCACAAAACCAAAGGTTGGTACAGATGGTAGATGACACTTGCTGATGCATCCCAAAGCTGCAACAGATCTGCCGATAGAAGTGCGGATGCACAATTTGGCAAGTGGAGTCTGTGACGCGAGAGAAGAGACAACAAAGGTTGAGCTAGAGCTAAACCTTTAGATTGTCGAGCTGCAGTTGAAGGTGCAACCTTCCACTCCCCCAGAGATCAGAGAACGGCATGCCAACACTATTACAGTAGGGTTGGAAGATATTAGAGGTGCAGTGCGCTACTGTACAAATATGTTAGAATAGGAACTGGAAGTCCTCACGACCTTGCAGGAGGATCTCAACATCTAGAAGCTGGAAACAGAGGCACACGAACTCTAGCAGCAATGACAACATCAGTGGGACTGCGCAAACAGTAGTCCTTACTCAATGGCTTGTAAGGATGCAGAAATCCAATGCATTAAAGGAACAGGTGGACATGACGTGACACAAGGAAGCAGTTCTCAAAGTGCATATCCATCCATGGATTGATGAAGCCTTCACAATCACGGTAGATATTGAAGGGAAGCTCGTGCAAATTCAGGGGATGCATGCACAGATGCAGCACAACGCACCAGAAATAGAGGTTTCATAAGAGAGAATTTAGCAGGTTCAACAAGCAGTGACTCAGTGCGCTGTGAACATCGGGACAATTCAGAACCAGTTGGAGGGACTTCGTGCCAATATTGTCGCACCGACAGAGTGACTCGAGGACAAGTCATGATGTTTGTGTTGGGGGCCTATTGGGCATGGAATCCCCCCATAGCATGTTTTAAGGGCTCAAAGCCCAAGTTTTGAGTAATATTATTTTAAAGCTCCACGAAGTATGGGCGAAAAGAACGAATTGTATGTTAGAGTTATAGGGTTGTCCGCCCCAAGTTTTGAATATAGCGTTGGCCTACCCATGGTCCACGGATCTTAGGATTGTATAAATAGAGCGAGGCTCTAAGTTGTAAAGGGATGGAAGGATTGAAAATGAAGGAATGAAATCTTAGGGTTAGTGAAGTATAGAGCAAGGGTCTAAGTGTCTTGGGCCGTAGTACTAGGAAGAGGCTCTACAGTTGAGTGCGCAGAGGCCTAGTAGAGTCCGTTACTGAGTGCATGGACCCCTGCAGCTGAGTGCGCAGGGTAGAATCGAGTTTGTAACATAAGGAAGAAAGGAATAAAGAGAAGTTTCGTTACCAATTTTGTGTATCTGTTTTGAGTTACTACATGTTTGATATTACTTACACTTATACTATTTATTCAACTATATTGTTTGTTTGTTGCATGCACTTGCATTGTGAATATTGTTAAGTATAACTGAAAGCATACAAATAAGTTAAGTTAATCAACTAATATCGGGATGTGAGTAGGGACTTTGGTAATAACATTGTTCAGCCCTTGAATAGGGTTGCGTGAAGGTAGCATCTAAAGCTGCGAGGTAGGGGTAAGTGCGCGTAGCAATGTGTGCGCTGGGTCGAACCGCGGACCACTTGAAATCATCAGACATATCCATGGTGCAGAAACCTGGTTCTAGCACCCTCCCATACTACTTCGAGTGAGACCTCAGTCTGCGCTATGCAGACTATTGTCGAAAGGGCTAGTAGTACTGAGATTTGTTTGGCTAAATCATCTCTGAACCTGGGTCAGACCCCACTAAGCCAACACCAACTTCCTCATAGGTCAAATGTGACAATACATTTTCTTTTAATTGGTTCCAAATTGTACAAGCATTGTAATCATCAAAATACTTTAAAAGGGATGCCAACACAACAAACACATGAGACTAGTTAGGACATATTGAATGGAGAAGAATTCAACTCGCGTAATAACTCATGCATTAATTATCACTCAAGAGGATTTTACGTGTGATGAAGGGAAATATTTGCAATATAACATTCACAATAAAAACTGGGAGCTGACTATTATGAGATGAATTTGATAGGCATGATTCCTTTGGCCAAGGATAGTCTTTGAAATGAAAAACTTCGCAATTCCATGAATTTATGTCAGATACACAATGCAAACCCGAGTTTGATGTGACAGATTTGAATGATGACGGATCAACTAAAGAAGATTCCTAAATACGATCAAAAACCAAATCTTGAAAGTTCAATGGATTACATCTAAAATGAAAAATATCTTTCAAAAAGATATTTACATTGAGTGAAACCATGCAAAGAGAAGGATTGTGCAAAAGAGACTAGATCTAACTTAGTTCAGGGGGCTTACCAGAGTCATGTGATCCTATCATAATCATCAAAAGAAGTTGAAGTGCCTCGACTTCATGACAAGTCCTGGAACTTTCAAGCATTGTAAAATCACATCTTATAGATTCAACTAGATCATGCATGGTTTGAGGAAAGTTGCTACCACTAGTTTCAGTAAGACCATTGCTCACCAGATGGAAACCATCTATGTCACTAATTTGACCAGATTTTTCAACTTCAACAAACAGATTACTCAAGTTGAAGGATTCATTTGATTGGAAATCTGAAGATGTATGAATCAACGAAATTTCATGAGCAAGCTGGTTTGGAGAGTTGTATTCTTGTAAGAGAAGAGATGATGAGGGATGGAAAGAGTAGTCAATGATTTTACTATTTTCATTTTCATCATGGATAATCTCACCACCTTGTTTCAAATGATAAGTTAAATGGATTATCCATTTATCCATTTAAAGCTTTAGCATGGAGTATCTATGTCACTAATAGATGCATCGTAAATGGTAGAGCACACAAGATAGTGAGATGAAGAGGAAGTTTTGGTAAGGACATCTTCATTGACTGAATCAAATTCTACATCTAAAGTAACGTCTTCATGAGAAACTAAAAGACCAAATGATGCACCTAGGCATTCATGATCGCATACATCAACAAAGTCATCATCATCAGAATGATTATTTCCCAATGCTACAGAATGATTGAAATAATTGATTGCATTTTATTCACTGTCGAGATTAGTAGATTTGAAATCATCCAAGAATGGAAGCGCATTGTTTTGAAATGGAGTATTTTGAAAAAGAGAATAAATATTGAAATCATAAACGCCTTCCCGCTCCTTTACCTCTATAATGTGACTGCCTTGTATCTGATTTCAATTTGAACAAGCAACTCGAAAATAAAGAGAGTGTGAAAAACTAGATGGTCGAGCAGATTGATCAGGTAGATCATGGTACAAAGAGTCGTGGAAAATAGATGATAGAGGATAACAGAAATCCAGATCAGATTTGAGACTAGAGTTATGAATAATAGCATCAGCTTGTGGAATGGAGGAGTTAGTCTTCACCTTGGGGTTCATGAGCCCATTTGGGATTTCCTCCATTGAATCTGAGTCATCACAAGTAGAAGAAGAATGAGGAGATGGAATAGGAATTTGATTAGAATACCTTCCAACTTTATTATCATTGCAAGGATGCACTCTCATCGAAACTGAAAAAGGAGGAGGACAATGAAAAAAATGGATAGTAGGTTCATCCTCTGAAATTAGGGGTGTCTCATGGTTTACAAGAGTTGGGGGAGCATAAACATAAGGTGGTTTGGATTCACCGTGAAAATATATAGGAACCAAACACTTGAAATTTTGTTTAAATAAATGTCAATCCATGTTTTCTTCAAGAAATTCATAGCAAGGATGAATGAAATGATCAAAGAAATCTTGAATTAATTCATTAGGCTTCATTATTAATTGATTAATTCTTTTAACAACATCTTGGTAATCATACCTATCAAATGTTTTATGAAGATCCTTCGCAAGCTGGTCGAATGAGTGGATCAAAGCAGTGGGTAATGTATGATACCATCTCTTAACATGACCTTCAAATGTGAGGGTGAGTAATCTAGCCATAACATACTTACAATATATTCCATTAGAAAGGAAAAAACAAACAACTTAAAATAGTTATTTACGAAGAGTCAATTCACCCTTGCCATCAAACTTCAATTGGGATAGATTTTGAAAAACTTCTGCAAGGATGGTAAAATTAAGCTCTTTTGAAAAAATTCCCAAGATTATAATTTGGGGAAGATCCATTTTGAATGAGAGATTCAAAGCAGACTCAATGGGCATTTCCTACCATCTCACCCTCCTTCTAGCATAATTTTATTGACAGTTCCAGAAATTCGTCGACCAAGGGGGTGTCCTCGATGTGAAGACCAAATTATGTTGGGTGTGGAGCATGATTATTTAGAGGTATTTTTTTCAGCCAGATGTATACCCTAGGAATATTGTACACCCCTCTAGCAGGGGGGTGTGGGGGGGACTTGTCACCCCCACGGGGGTTCATGGGGGCCAATCCCCCCCGGCTGGGGGTTTGGGGGCCAGCGGTCCCCCAGCGGGGGTTTCGGGAGCAGCGCCTACGAAGCTAAAAACAGATGTAAAATTGCCTTGTAAAAGTATGGTAATTTCTAGTCAATCTAGGCCATTCATTAGGTGGATGATCTGATGATAGAACTTATGTTTAGTTTGGGGTTTTTTCCCTAGAAGGCAACCCCTCTCTTTGTATGAGGGCATTGTATTGAGGCTTTGTAATAGGTGTGTATTGTCTAAGCGAGAAACAGAGAGGTGAGACTATGAGAGAAAACAGAGGATATTACAGTGGATTTGTTGTAGGTTGTGTCTCTTCATTTTGCTGGATAATAGAAAGGAAGGACTGGCTATTCGAGGTGGATGTAGCCCAAACCGGGTGAACCATGTATATCTTTATCTCTCTAGTTTTATGTGTTTGTGTTTTATGCATATTATATGTCTTGCATTTCTCTGTCATAAATATAATTTTTCTAACAAATTAAACCTCACATAATTTGGAATAGGAGCCCCTTTGGGAGTATCGTCCTGGTTTCCATATATTCTTTTATATTTTCCTTGTCTCTAACTATTAGTAAGAGAGAGGGATACACATGTACCTTCGAAAAGCAAGTGAGTGTGCCTAGTGAGTGTTCGATCGTAGGTGTGACAAGGTTCTTATATTACAGAGGGGAAGAAAGGTTAGCCTTAGAGAGAAAGGTAATAGTACCACTCTAGTAGAAACACACATGAACAGTAAGAATCCATCTAACATCCAGTGGAATAGTCCACAAAGATGTGGTGGTCATGTAACCAACTTTACCAAGAAGGATTTTTCTAACATCCAATGGATTAGTCCATAAAGATGTGATAGTCATAACAACAATTACAACACATTCTCAATACGATAAGCACTAAAATAACTGAAATAGTTCAACTACTTCAGCACAGGTGAAAACAAACATGAACTACAAACTTTCAAAAAAAAATCTTGCAAATATTCATAATCCATGCATGAAGAACGTGTTGGCCATTAGGATTCATATATTAGGTAAACTTTCTCAGACACATGTATACAATGAACACCACTAGCTCTAATAGTGGAGCATTGGAGCCACTCCTTTCTCCCCAAAATAACTAGTTTGTCTCTCTAATCCCTTGGGCTAGGTGCCAAGGTGAAAAGTCATTTTCTCATACAATGAGGGTGTATATATAACCAAGAGGTGACGCTTCACCTTCCTTGTGGCTCTTTGACTACCCTCGTGACTGTTTGACTTCCTATGACTTTTTGACTTTACATGACTCTTAATATTCTAAACGTGTCCTTTGGAATTCAACTTTATAATACATTTTGAATAGATAATTACATAATCCACAATAATTATGTGACATATGATGACTCATGGATGGACATGACATGACATTGATGACATGGATTACATGGTTATGTGGAAATGCCAAGATTTCCTTCTTCTTTCTTCTTTCTTTCTGTTTTGAATAAGAGATATATTCTATGCTTTGTTCTTCATATCTACCCTCCAAATGGTTGTGAATCAGATGGAGTATTCATGGGGTCCCAATCTTTGGTATTCTATTGTAATCAACTATTTTTTCATCTTCTTGTATGATGATCATCCTTTATCCTCAACTCGTTAGGTGTCCTCTAGCATGTCCTCCTTCTCTATCTCCTTCTTCATCATCTTGCCATAGCATGATATAGTTCCTGCATCTACAATCCATTCATGACAAGACGACATTTGTATTATAAACCCATACTCTAAGATGTCGCATGATGTTTCATTGAATGAGTTGGGACTAGGTGGTATGCCAAGGGAGAGGCTTGGTGACTGCTTAGTTGTGCAGCTCAGGCAGTCAAGGGTCAAGCTTGAGCCTTAAGACTATGCAATGCATGGTTCAGGCTTGGACTAAGAAAAGAGATTGCACAGTTGGGGAGCTCAGGGAGCCAAGATGAGGGCTTAAGCATTGATTTTTCCCATTTCATAGTTCTGGAAGATAGAGGAGCCCAGACGATTGCGCAATTACACATTTCAAGAGCTCGGTGCTGAGGCTTGAGCCTTGATACTATGCAATGCATAGTACAGACTAGGAAGGAGAGAGAAATTATGCAGTTTTGGGAGTTAGAGAGCTACATGAGGGGTTTTACATTGTTTCAAGAAACTACATAGTTATGGGAGGCAAAGAAGGCCTCGTGATTGTCCAGTTACAAAATTCAAGAGCACAGGTTTTGAGCCCGAGTTCAGAGATTGTGTAGTGAAAAGTTGGGGCCAAGCTAGAGGGTTGAATTGCGTGATTTAGAGGCCAAAGCTTAGGCTTGAGCACTAAAACTACATAGTGGACATTCCTAGGAGCTAGGAACTATGTATTGCACAATGTTAAGAGGTAAGGTTGAGGCTTGAGGGATGGAACTATGCAATGCGCAGTTCAAGAAGTTCAGATGAGGCTAAGTTTCTGGGAATTTTTTTAAATTTGGCTAGTTGTGGGATCAGTGAAACTAATGTGAACAGTGATAGGAATTTATTGTGATCACACACTTAGACACTTGATGAGACAACATAGATCATCTGGAACACATGAACAGATACTTCCCTTAGTGCGACAACCTTTGTGACAACTTAGTAACGACAAATGTGACACTAAAGATACAATTTTTACGACAATGACAACACTTGTGCAACAATGCGTGAAAATTTCAAAATGAGTGTGAAACATGCCTTCATGATATGAACCACTCATAATCATAAATATGTCCCCTTTAAACAAACCAAAAACTCCAATCTACATTATAAGTGGCAATTCCCACGCCAAAAGATGACACTTTCTATATGAAAATAAGAGTGCGAACGACACTTGTGATATGTTAATGACGGTGAAAACAACACATGTGAGGGAAAAGACAACATGAAAATGACACTAATTAAAGGGAAATCAAGCGAAAGTTGTAAACATCAAAAACACTTGCGACAATGAAAGTTTGCAAATGCGATAATTGGAGAAACTCACCAAAATAGAAGTACGATCAAAAACAAAGTGAGGGAGTTTTGATGTCAGTGCACATTGACTGTCAACATGTATAGGAAATCACAAATGCATAGTCTGGATGGACTGTGCTATTCTTGTACATTCTCGCATGAAATAATGTACTCATGGATTTTTTGTAGTCTAGGCGAGTATGAGAAAGTGACTTCGAGACTTATAATCCAGGAAGGGAGCTCAAAAGCATCAAATGATCAAGAAAGCACTACGGAACAACCGATCACAAGATCCATAGAAGTCTCCAAACTCCAAGTGTATGCAAAATTTTGGAGGGTGTTTTTCAAACTGAAAACACTTGGTGAGACATTAGTAGAACTCCAACATCTCTACCTTGGTCAATTCTTTCATTCAAGGTCTAGTTCTTTAGGAAGTATTGATTCATCATTGAGAATACCATGGCTTCTCCACTTACCTAATGCATAAACATAGTCCCTTTCATTCCTTTACTCATTTAAGCACAAACATACGATCAACGATCACATAATGTTTCGAATCAAGATAGGGTAATGAAGTTAGTGAGCTTTAGATTTTCGTAGTATATTTTTTCATCTCTGGTGTTGCTCCACTGCTAGCAGCCCTAGTCAACACCCTGTAAGAGTCACTTCAAAGACACAAAAATTGCTCTACTGCCAGCAGGCCTGGACAATAGCCTGATGAAGCTGCTTGCTTTGCCTCTCTATGCAGGAATCCTTTCTCTTCATTTGCCCTTATTTTGTATTTTATATAGTACTATGCATCGGCACTTATTTATTTCATGGGCAGAATAATGATCCCAAATTATTGAGAGAAGGAGAGGTTGTCCCTTTAGAGAAGTATATATAAGACCTCTGATATTGGTTTGCTTGTTTAGGTTTTCCCCTTGTCCTTCTCTACTTAATTGGATCAGGCTAAAAACAATGAAACATAAAAACCAGAGTATAGGCATGAGGTTTCCATAAAAGAAATGGAGGTCATGGTTCAAGACAAGGCTTTCTTAATGCAATGATCATATTTTCTATTGGAAAATCATACACCAAAATATGTAAGAAAGACAAGGAAGAAGGATAGAGAGTTAGCCAAATGTTGTAGTGTTACAGAATCCTTTTCTAATTTTCCACATTATCTTTGAGCCAACATAGCATCTTCATTCAAGGTCTAACAAAATGAAAGCAAAGACAATACACAACAAGAAAACAAAACTGCAAGAAAATACAGAAAGTGGCTAAAGAAAAGCATGATGCAAAACCAAAACCAGAAAAACAAGACAAACTATAGGAAATAAATGTAGGATGAATGTGTAGGTAAAATAAAATGCAACTAGAACTACTCCTATCCTAACCAACTAAAAGGTCTGGGTCACGTATAATGGATTTTTCAATGTAGCCACCATAGTTGTTCCCGACCTACACCCACAAAGATATGAACAATTAAAACTGATATAAAGTAATGTGCAACAGGAAATATAAGAACTTGAATAACTTGAAAAAAGAAATAGAGATCTTTCCTTTCAACAGAAAGATAGGTCATAGCCTTTATTTCTAGCCAGTTTAAATTCTTACCCTCTCGATGAGAACCATCATTCAACAAACCTTAGAAGCTTCTCATGGATGTGTCTCCATGTACACCGAACCCCTTATCTGTTAGGTCCCTACAATACTAGTGATTCCCCCATTACTTTTATCATTTAGCCCTTATTTTTATTGTTGTGCCCCTATTGTCCCCATATTTTCATTATTTTTCCCCATAAAATCCCACTATTGTTATTGTTGTTCCCTTATAATATTATTATTATGTCGGCTTTGATTATATTGTGACCCCTTAGACTCCTATATATAAAAAGGAGGTTTTGTCATTTGTATCATCCAAGAATTATTCATTTGTGTAATGTAAAGGAGTTTTCTCCCTTGAAAAGGCAGATTTTGAAGGCGTTGATCTATATTTTCTTCTATTTTGTGAGTTGGTTGCATAACATTTGGTATTAGAGCTTTGGATTCTAGGGTTTCGCTTCTCCAAACAGGTCATCACGACATTTTCTCCATAAATTGTTTTATACGAAGTTTCAGAAAATAAAAATAAAACCCATTTGATTCGAAATTTTTCTGAACCTCGGGTCCAAATTTCAGATCTTGTCTCACTATATTTTTGGATATATGATTCAAGGAAGTTAGGGTTTTGGCAGGATCTTGAATTATATCTCAAAAAAGTTACCTGGGGAAAATTGTCATAACTTTCTTTCTGAGAATCAAGTTGAAATTTAGTAAGAAGCTATTGAAAGAGGACAGCCTGTAGTTTTTTTATATCAGATTCAAGTTCTAAGGTTGAAACAGTGACACGTGGAACTTCGTACAAGTTCGCTCTACTGAAATAGTCTATAATCAAGTCATCATGGAAGATTTGGCAAAAATCTTCCTTGGAGAATCCAATATTGATCAAACTTGCAGGGTTGGAAGGAGGACTCATATGGCTACCATAGGATGCAATTTCAGACGTTGAAGATCCACAATTATAGATATACAAAAGATTCAATATTGATTTTCTACAAAGTGAAAAAAAGTGTGTAGCTTCTTTAAAATTTTGCATAAGTTTGGTTTGAAAAAGTTGTTTGAAGGAATTCAAAGGGCATAGTGAAGCATTATTATCATTAATTGATGCCCCGAAGAAAGACAATGGAAACACGTAGTAAGAAACCTAAAAGCTCTAGCATGACTCATGAAGAACAGGAAGAAATGCAACATGATATATCAAAATTATGAGACCAAGTGCAACAAAAATTCACTTTCACAAAAAGTAATAGAAACTAAGATGGATAGTTTAAAGAAAGGCATGGAAACTAAGATGGATGGTGTGGAATCTAAGATGGATGTCATGGAAGCTAAGATGGATTGTAGAGAAGAAAAACTTAAAGGCAACATGGAAGATTTGAAGACATGCATGGAAGCTAAGATAGATGGTTTAGAAGAAAAACTTAAAGGAAACATGGAAGATTTGAAATTTTGCTACAAGAAATGCTTACCAATGGCGAAAGGGTAGTAAAGGAAACTCATGAGGAGAACACAAGAATTTTTATCATGATTTCATAGATTCTAACGGTGGATTGAAGACCCACCATGTTCCAAAGATCAATATGAGGAAGTTTGATGGCAAGGATCCTTTAACATGGATACTACAGATGGAGCAATATTTCGATCTCCATAATGTGCAAAACACACAAAAGGTACACATTCCAACTTTATATTTGGAACCAAATCAGTTTTTATGGTATCAATGACTTTTCTCTTGTAAACAAATTGTCACTTGGGCAATTTTTACGAAAGAAATGATAGCACATTATGAGGATACAAGAAGAAACACTTTTTTTATCCAATTGATAAATCTCAAATAAAAGGGTTCAATGGTGGATCACATTGAGGACTTCCAAAAATTGAATATAAGGGTAAAAGATATTCCAGAGGAGCTGTTGGTCGGATTAATCGATCTTGCGGACAAGGCCGATCTCCCTAGTATCAGAAGATATTATAGCAACAAGCAGACAAACAAATCTATCTTTCTCTAAACATATGCGATTCATAAATAAAAACTATAGAGGTGTTAAGACCCTACCTTAAGTCCAACGCTAGTTTGTAGCATCCATCCTTCAACCGTTCGAAAGAGTTTCCTTTTGAGAATCTGCAATCACAAACAAGCAAACATCAAATAGCGCCTGCATAGCTAATATCATAAATCATGTCTATCATGGTGATCAAGGAATCCATAAAATAAACCATAAAACAACAGCTTATTGAGAAAAACAAACTTATTTGTATTAACTTTGAAGTAGAAGAACTTTACAAGCTTTTCAGCCTTGATGTTGAACAAGCTCTTCCCAGGGTCTGAAACAAGAATTTCCTTTACTTTGACAAGCCTTTCACTCTTCCAAATGAGATCTTAGAGGTATGTAATCTCTCCTCATAAAAACTCAACTAAGAAGACTAAGTTCCAGCAGCATTTCACCTCAAAAATATGCAGTTTTTAACCTCCCAAGTAACCAGCCCAATGCTTCATTTTATAGTGTAGAGGAGGAGGTTACAGGTCCACCTATGAAGGGATAGAGTCCTCCTTCAAAGGGATAAGCTCCTCACATAAAGGGGTTAGCTCCTCAAGGTATGGGATGCATGAACCTTAAGGGAGTGAACTTGCCACCTCAAGATTCCTTCCAGAAGCTTCTAAAAATGACTGAAAGTGATTTTTTAGAATATACTCACGCCTTTTTAACTTTTACAGGGGTGCGCACCCATAACGCAGAGACAGAGCGTTCAGGTGGGCAGGATCCATGACCATTAGGTGCGGGACCGTAGGTAATGCAAAGAGAAAGTGCGAAACCAGAGTTTTAGAGACTTTTGAGGGCTTTCTCTTATTTTCAAGGCTTAATATGAGGAACTGAGGCTTAAGCCTTGCAAAGGAGGAAAATATGAGTGGTAATGGACTCACACAGATTGCAGAATGTTAAGATGACAATTTTTTGTGCAACAGATTGCCCCCTAAAGAGCGAAGTCTGTAATAGATGAAGATAGAGTTTGTCATCTATGAAGAGTGAAGTACTTTATCATTTCAAGTATCATCCTGTGGACACCCCAGTCAGAATCTGTAAAAACATTCAATGAAAAATATATATATGTGAACATATCATTGCTGAGGTAGGCATTTCCATACTCAGATCAAAACTGACTAGAAAACTAACTAAACTGTTCCGATACAGGAATGATTTTGTAATACATCAAGAGTATAGACATATGTAGACATAGTATGTGCGCAGACATCTATTTATGAATAGTCCACTGTATAATGAATAACAAAATTCCTCACAACCTGGATGGTAGAAACTAGATCTAGGGTATTGATTTCTGCTTCACAAACTAGTACGACTCTATCCATGTGAATGAATGTGTCGAAGTCAAACATGGTAGAAACCACTTGATTACCAGTCAATGATGTGAACTATTAACAAGTGTGAGAGAAACCACCAGTAATGTCAATGGATCTCAAAGTACTTAGTACAATCCATTAAATGTGAATAAATGAGCTGATGTTGAACATGTCATAGAATCCTTTGATCGAAGGTCAATGACGCAACCTATCGTCGAAGGCGAGAAACCTGCCATTTGTAGGAATTTACAGGGTAAGTTCCTCAGACAGAACACCAAAAGGACACCGCTCACAAACAGATCACAGATCAATACACCCGTATTTTGACGTGGTTAAAACCCTCAGAGAGGGAAACAGTCCACGGCCTGCGCCAACGTGGCTACTACAGGCAATTTATTAATAAAAGAATGAAAATTTACATAAGCTTCTCTCATGCACGGTTAACCTACAAATGACCCTCCATGCGCTTAAAATAGAATTCATGGACCAATCGGGTGTCAAGCCACGGATCAAGTGTCGGTAATACCGAGGAGAGAATGAACCGTCGGATCACTACATATCGTGACCGTCAGATTGTAAGTTACAAAATGTACAACGGTAAAGAAACACACTTTACCTAACTCTATACTAGACCAAGTTGAACTTAACTATTTCCTATGTGTCGGAATATCCTAACACCATTAGGGCATGCATATTTCAAGGTACTGATGATTTCTAGATCATCTTTCTAGATAATAAGCTGAAGTCGATAGAAAGCGATCTTTCGTAGGTAAGCCCACAACATGAAATCATAGATCAAGTTTTGAAGAAATATATTTGGCAAGGACTGACTCAAGGATGGTAAAAATGGATGACAGATATTTTGCAGATGAATGGTTTATTTGAACTGAACTCTTGAACACATAACGACACTACAAATGGTTTGGTGACAATTGACCCAAAGCTAATACCCAAAAATCGGCTGAAGACTTTCAATATGGTTTGATTAACTATTAGGCAAAGGATTTCCCAACCCAGGTGAACAAAAAGTGTCATGTTCAAGAGTGGTTAACTGCTTTTCTAAAACACATAGTGTAACAAATGAGTTCATTTTTCTCTCTTTTTCCCCACCATTTCTAGCAAGTACCTCTTTATTTTTGACAAGCTTGAGGAGGATAGTGTTTGCTTGTTTATAAGCTCATCCTTCGGATGAGTCCAACTTAGTTTAAAATTCGAACCCTAAGAAGGATTGGTTCGTTCCTGTTTAAAATTGAACATGTCCTTTACTGTTAAATTTTAACGAGTCCAGTATAGGAAAAACTCGGTGTTTTTCAATTTTAGGGAGTTAGAAGAAAAACTTAAGAAAAGTCCATGGGTGTCCTTTTTCGTAAAAAAATTTCCCCCAAGCCCAAAAAAGTATAAAATAATACTTGAGAAACTGCTTGATCATTACGATCAAGGAATACTTTTCATAATTAGTGGCCCTGATTCGAAAAAGTAAAAAAGTGATAAAAGACGCGTCGCTTTATAACTAGTATCGAACTTGAAACGAAAAAAGTCCGGCAATCTTGTCATGTTTATATGGTCAGAAAAGAGTTGTAAGTGGACCGCCTTTTTAATTCTGTTTAACGAGTTTAAAAAAAAAAAAAACTCGACAATATTTTCATATTTTATGAGTCAGAAAAGAGCTTAAAGAGGACTCCAATGTTTCACTTTTTCGTAAATTTTTGAAAGAGTTCGAAAAAGTGATAAAAGTACTCTTTGTTGAAAAATGATCAATTTTCCCTGAAAAATCCAATATTCTACACAAAAACTCAAAACATTACTCATACATGTTTAAGATAAATAAAAATGTATCAAAAAGTTACCTTTTCAAAGTGAAAAATAAATAAATTAAAAATTCATTTATTCAAAAAATCTTATAAAAAGGGCTTTTGTAAATTCATACCATTTGATTTCAGAGTGAGAAGTGAGAGCTTTTAGGTAAAAAACTTCCCGTGAAGATTGCAGAAAATCTGTTTGTTGGAATAAAAAATTGTCAGCTCTAGGTAATCCACCTCATCCTTTTCTTGCATTTCATCCGTTTACATTTCGTTTTTAGGCTTTAAAATTGATCTTTTAAGGAGAATTTGGTTTGGAAAATCGCTTGCGGGGGTCTGCAGGTACAACATGTGGCCCCTGCAGACCCTGACTTTTTTCTATAAATAAAAAAGTCGTGGGTCCGCACCTATTACTCAAACGCCTGCGGACCTACGCACTATCTATAACCAGCGAGTGCGGACCCCGCAAAATGGATTTTAAAAATTCAAATTTCTCCATTTTCGCCCAAAATTTTTCGAACTAAATTGTTCTAATATGTCTTTTTTGCATTGTAGGACATACAAAATGCTTATTTGGTATGAACACAAGCATGAGGATGTGGATCTTGCCGCAATAAATTATCCACCTATATTGCAAGCATTATGAGCATGCATATTGTTTAAGTTCTGGGCCATACCAGGCATGAGGGCCCAAGTAGACTTCTTGCAATGGCTGGTAGATAGGTGGAACATACAGGACCCGTGTTTCGTGATTGGTGGCCACCGACTCGAAATTGAGTTAGAGGACATATATTTTTTGACCGGTTTGCCCAAGAGAGGCGAACAATTATCTCTTTTCGAGACTAGGCCAGGTGGCCAGTATGTCGCTAGTTTTCTATTGGAGTTTTGCAATGATCAAACAAAGGACAAAAGAATCAATATTAAAACTATCGATCTTCCTGAAATTAAGGTTGTTGCATTCACTGTCACCAGACTATGCGAGAGTGCAGCATTGCATGTAGCTACTAGATCCCAGATGCAGATGGCTGTAGACTATTATCAAGGTACCATATTCAACTAGTGTGAGGCTGTGTTGGCAAATGTAAAAGGCCAACTAACCAGAGCAAAGAATGGACAACCGAAAAGCTTTGGATATGGTTTCATCATTGTGAGCTTTGGTCTAGAAAGGGTCCATGTGCTAGTCCCACAGCAACTTTCTGTTGAGGCTGGTCTTCCTCGAGAGCCTAGGATAATGCGTTGGGTTGCTTTGATGGCCCGTTACCCTGAGGAGGGTTCAGAGGTTGTTCAATTTCCGCCTGAGTATTTTCGTTCGTTGAGGAACCAACTTTTTGTGATTCAATATTTTCCATATTCCGGGATGGATTATCGCAGTGACCCAGAAATGATTCTTCCACCAGGAGAGCAGTGGGATGATTCAGGTAAAATCATTTTCAACACTTTCTAAGTTTTAACTAAATTTTTTTTGTTTTTTAAATCGTCCAAAACTGACAATAAAAAGTTTTAAATGCAGATGTGGGTCCACGACGACCAGCCGTTCTCCAACCTTATGAGAGGAGACACCCAGCTGCAGCAATACTAGCCCCACAAGACCAATCTACAGAGATCCTGATCGCTTTGGAGAATCATCTAGAGCGTTTGACAGCAGATATTCCAGAGACTAACATAGATGATATTCCACTTAGGTTACAGCGATATGTGATTGGGGTCCTAGGACCTTTTAGGAGGTTCCTTTGTAGGGTGGCCCAAGCAGTGGTTTCTTATCGTGATCATCACCAGGGATAGGATGATCGCTTTTGTAGACTCACATGACATTTTTGTCTTTTTGTACTATCATTTTTGCCGATCATAAGGTGTTTTTCAACCTATGATCGAAGACGATGTATATTTTGACACACTTCTTCTTTGCTATGATATATCATTATTACTGGCTATCTTTTGTAACATGTTATTAAATGTTTTTAAATTTACTATTTTGATTATTGCAAATGTATATTTATCATATGAGAAGAACTGCATCTGCTAATGTATTTAAATGTCTTGGAATATGATGATATTCAATGTAATCAAATTCACGTTCCAAGAGAAGAACTCTCAAAAATAATCTTAATAACACTGGATTTCTAATGGCATAAACCCTGTTAAGCTGTAATACAACGAGTTCAAAATCTAACCTAACAATCGAACTCTGAATCCCAAATGAGATGGATTCAGATAATAACTCAATCACTACACTATACTCTGCAATGTTATTCGTTGTTTGACTGAGGCTTACCCCATGCATAGATACTAACTCATCAGAGGGTGAATAGATAACCCAAGTTGCGGAAGAAATGTTCCGTGTACTATGACAAGCACCATCAGCAAAACCAATGTATGTTTGAAGAGACGTCGACATCTGCAATATCAAGAGTAAAATCAAGATTATATAACCCAAGCCGCAGAAGAAATGTTCTGTGTACTACGACAAGCACCATCAGCAAAACCAATATATGTTTGAAGAGACATTGACATCTACAATATCAAGAGTAAAATCAAGATAAACAGGAATAATGATAAAAGCACTCTCTAAACTAGGCACACTTTTCTAATCTAAAACACACCATATATAAAGAAACTAATCTAACAAAAATATCCACACCGAAATTTAAGCATAATATCTCTTCTGGGTCCAGAAATGGGCTTTATCTGAACCATATGTACCATATATGTACAATACATATATGTACCATGCCACATAGGTAAAAATTTTCCAGCCCCTAGCTTATCGTTTGCTTGATCATATAGTAAAACTAGGTCTCCTTTCGAAAAATTACGAGGTGTAACATTTCAGTCGTACTGAGCTTTTATTCATTTCGCATGAGTCTTGATTTCTATTGCAGCATTACGTCAATTCTAATCTAGTTGAGCTAAGTACAAAAAACGTTTCTCCTCTTCAGAAGTGGCTAGGAGTAATTCTATGGCTATTTGTAATGACGGAATTTTGCATTCAATAGGTAACACTGCTTCCAAACCATAAACCAGTTGAAAAGGAGTGAAACCAGTTGATGTTTTCACTGAGGTTCGATATGCCCAAAGTGCTTAAAATAACATGTTATGCCAATTCAACCTATGAATACCAATGATTCGTTGGATCATTGTGACTAGAACTTTATTGATAGCTTCAACCAGACCATTAGCTTGTGGGTAATACGGAGTAGAACTATCGTGACACAGGCCAAGTTGATCTATCAGTTCAGTCATCATGATGTTTCGAAAGTGACTTCCATGATCAGTAATAATAACTTGAGGAACACCGAATCTAGCAATTATATGATTGAATACGAAAGTTGCAACAGTTTTGTCGTCTGCTGAAAATGTAGGCATCGCCTTGGCCCACTTAGTAAAATAATCTACCGCTAGGATGATATATGCATTCCCCCCAGCCGAGTGAGGGTTACATGTAATAAATTCAATTCCCCACTTTGCGAAAATATTGACAGCAATTATAGGGTGGAGAGGAGCAGGTGGAGCACGCATCTTACGATAAAAAATTTGACAATTGTGGCATTTTTGGACTGCATAGATACAATTTTTGAATAAGGAGGGCTAGAAATAACCAGCGCGCAATATCTTTTGGGTTGTGGCATACCCAGACATATGACCGCCACATGCTCTAGAGTGACAGTCATTGAGAACCTTTTCAGCTTCTTCATGAGTTAGACAACGTTGGAAAATAGAATCCACCCCACGATGATAGAGTGTATCACCAATAATACTATATTGTTGGGATTCGAAACGTATTTTCCGTCATTGAGATCGTGATATTTCAGGCCGAAAAGATTGGGTTTGGAGATAACTAATATTATCTCCATACCATGGATCAAGAGTACTGATAAGAAACAAGGATTTGTCTGCAATGGGCTCTTCCACCACAGTTTCAGTATTAGTACGCGTGAAATCACACATCAGTTCCGCAAAAACCAAAGATTTCTTTGCCTTGGATTTTTCAAATTCCAAGTCAAATTCCTGTAGGATAACAATCCATTTGGAATATTTTCCCCCTAGCAATTGTTTGGTCAAGATGTACATCACAGGGTTACAGTCAGAAATTACCGTGGTTTTGCCTAATAAGATGTAGTGACGAAATCTTTGGACAGCTTGAACAACTGCCAATGCCAATTTCTCCACATGTGAATATTTAAGCTCAGTTGGATTCAGAGTTCGACTAAGATAGTAAATCACATGTTCGTTGTTGAATTCATCTTCCTGAACTAAAACCATCCCAATGGTGGAATGAGAAGCAGCGAGGTACAAAAAGTAATCCTGGTTGTAATTGGGAGGATGCAGTAATGGTGCATGGGTTAACGCATGTTTAAGTGCATCAAAAGATTTGTCAATAATCTCATCCCAAAAGAATGGAGTATTCTGTTTCAACAACCTGGTAAAACCTTTCATTATCTCGGCGTAGTTAGGAATGAAACGACGTAAAAAGTTTGCTTTCCCTTGCAAACTTTGGAGTTGGCGAAGAGTCAAAGTAGGAGGTAATTTGACGATAGCTTCAACCTTCGAGGGCTTGACATGAATGCCAGCTTAAGAAACGACAAATCCCAGTAAACGACCCATTTCTACACAGAATACACATTTGTTTGGATTCAGCCTAATTCAATAATGCCTACATCTCATAAAGATAGCTCTTAAAAGAGTGAGATGATTGGCTCTATGTAATGAATGTGCAGGTAAATCATCGAGATAAGGCTGCACAATGTGCTTGATGTCATGAAATGCATAAGACATAGCCCTTTGAAAAGTTGCTCCAGTGTTCTTCAATCCAAAAGGTAATTTGCAATAAGAAAATGTCCCCCATGGACAAATGAAAGTCGTTTTAGGTTGATCAGCAGGGAGTATGTTGATTTGATTGTAACCGAAAAAGCCATCCATTAAGGAGAACATTTCACTGTCGGCACAATCATCAATAATTTGATTGATATAGGGGGTTGGATAATTGTCTTTAGGAAAAGCTTGATTAATATCCCTATAATCGATACATATTCTTATCATTCCTTGCTTTTTGTTAACAGGAACAATATTCGATACCCAATCTATTAAAGGAATTGGATAAATGAAACTTGCTCGAAGTAATTTCTCAACTTCAGCATTAATAGTAGCGGCTTTTCTCGGATGTATCTGACACAAACGTTGCCAAATAGTTTTAGCATCCGGGTAAGTTTTAATTTCATGGACAACAATTGATGGATCGATTCCTGGCATTCTTCATATGACCAGGCAAACACGTCGCGGAATTCTTGAAATAGGGCTTTATAAGTTTGGATTTCATTGTCCGTACAGGAAGCACCTATATGAATGTTTTCAATAATTTCGGGTTTAACTGAAATGTCAATAGGAACTGTTCGAGAGATATTTCCCAAATGTAACTCAGAATCAGGATGTTGCAATGGATTTTGTGGTTCTTTGACATAGTCAGTAGTAAAAATAGATGAAAAATCATTTTCAAAATGATCAAGCTCAGGTAAAAACGAAGATCGATGATGAAGATCTTCCCATGGTAAATCATCAACAGACAAAAATTCACGAATCTTCTCATCAGTGTGAACAGGATCAGAAAATGTTGTTGAAGCTGAGGTTGATATCGAAAGTGATTCCCCATGGACCACATTCATTGGATCAGTTTCAGTTGAACAAGAGTCAGAAAATGATTGTACAGCTTGATATGCAATTTTAAAGGGACTCAAAGGCATCGCGCCATCAAATAAATCCACCTCAAAATCAGAAGGTACAATCTAAGGATCATCAAATGAAATAGTGTTTGATGAAATCATATGAATAGTTGCAATAGAAGGCGATACGTTAGGGAGAGGGAAGGAAAACGTTCCTTGTAAACCAGAATCTTTAATCAAACCTACCCCAACATCCTTGTAAGGGATAGTTGTTTTACCGACATGCTGAATACTATCTGAAGAGGCTGGGTCGGATGAGAAATAAGTCAGCTGTTCTATCATAACGATCTTTCCATTATGAGGAAACTTGATAAGTTGAAAGACCAATGAAAAAATAGCAGTCATAGCGTAAGACCAATTGTGACCCAGAAGAAGGTTGTAATCTAGAGAGGCATCAACCACTTCCACATCTAGATTTACAGTTTTTCCTTCGACCCCTATAGGTAAATCCTGCAAAATACCAAAAGGATGGAACCCTCGACCATCAAAATCCCTTAGAATCATCGGAGACTGATTGAGTGTGGGAGAACCAAGCGATCTCCAACACTGGATCGACATAATACACGTAGGAGCTCCCTCATCAATCACAGTCCGAAAGCAAGGTCTGTTTTTTACTAACACTGGAATCTGAAAAGCCATTTGATGAGGTAGGTGGGGTGTACTATTCTCTAAATCAAAGATTATTAGGTTCGAATCCTGAATATCAACAGCTCCTATAATAGACAATAGTAATTTACGATGTGCTGGGCATGATTGCAGCACCTCCAAAGCTGACATTGCTGAAGGGGAAATAGTTGAGCAAGTCTCGCATGTGGATTGAAAGTTGATTTCAAAGTATACCTTTAGCAGGCGGTTTGATTACTAAGTCAGGGTTAGGTTTCTCAATCTGTAGTGGATCAGAACCAGGAGGAGTTGTAGTTGATGGGTTTGAATTAGAAGATTCTGCTTCTTTACCACCAACAGGGTTTTTACTACCATAATCTTGCGATCGCGTCGTAATCTTGACATGAGACATCATCATAATGGGTTCTTCTAAGGCATTTGAGGAAGAACCAATCATCTTACTATCTTGATTAGGAAAAGGATCCTTAAAGACAGCAGGCGTTTGAGAACCTTTGATGATTTTTGAAACCTCTGCTCGATGTGGGCAGTCTATGGTAAAATGATCCTCGTCGCAAATGAACAAGGATAGTGAGGTTTACGTTTTTCTTCAATATATTCATTTTTATCCGCTTTCTTTTTTGAGTTTTGTTTGCTTTTCTTCTTCCCATTCTTTTTACCACCAGATTTTGATTTGGTTGTAGATGATTCTACGACATGGATATCAGCAGGAATTTCAGCGGAAGAGTCTCCTATCGAGGAATCTGGTAAAGTTATAATAGGAGAAGATTTCTTTTAAGATTTCTTCTTTCTTTTAGTACTGGCTAAACCAATCATACCATCAGTGGCATGAGACCCTGAAGGAGCTACAGTTATTTGACCATGTTTCAGAAGATCGGGGATTTTTTCATGTAAAGTACCTGACTGCGTATAGACGAGGTCAAGGTACTGAGCCTAAGCAATGACTTGCTCTTCAGTAACAACTCCTGCCTTAGCTACATCTTCAGTTATTTTAGGTAATAATGATTTTACGAACCATTCCGCTAAAATTTGATCCGGAATGAAAACTTTCACTAAACACCTTCTACATCACCATTCATGAATATGGTCAGAAATATATGTGGATGTGGATTTTTTTAGTGAAGTTAACAATTCCGTGCCATTGTCGTATCTGACAGGAAACTAAAAATGAGTTAAGAAAGAAGTGGCTAGCTCACTGAAATTATAAAAAGAGCCTCGTGGTAACTCAATGTACCACTTGGTAGCAAGACCAATCAGAGTTCGTTGAAAAAGCTGTAATTGAATTGAATCATCAATGATGGAATTAGATGCACACCAAAGGTGATAAGTCATAACATGATTTGACGGATCCTCTCATGACTTACCCTCAAACTTCGGGATATCACTGGGAAAATTATTAGGCATTGGCAGCCAATACGGAAGATAGTAAATCGAATCGTTCATAAGGGCGACAAATCAGGTAAATCCAAAGTTGCAATAAATGGTAACTGATGATTAGGGTCGCGAAAACCTTGGGCAACAAGACCAGCCCTAGGAGGAGGATATCCAAGATAACCTAGAATTGGATTTGCATTAGGAATATTATAACCTCCTAGGAAACCAGGATTAACCGAACCAAACTGGGGTTGTTGAGGTTGTTGATAAGTATAGCCAAGGTACGGTTGATACTGATAAACTGGGTTTTGTACAGTAGGACCGAATTGATATTGTCCCTGGTACGGTTGATAGGTGAATTGCGGTTGACTTGTGACAACTGTACTTGGACCAGCTTGTCCTGCAAGCATCTAGACTGAAGTCTAAACTGTAGGTCCTGACTATGGTAAAGAGGCTTGAGGAGTTTGCACTGATGCAGGAACAATAGAAACCGGAGCTACCGATACTCCAGAAACAGGTGTGGTAGGTTGAAGAGAAGCTGCAGTAGCTGTAGCAACAGTTTGAGGTGGAGTTCGAGGTGAACTAGGCCCAGGCTGCTGAACTAAACTAGGTGTAGAGGTTTGAACAGTAGGTTCTACAGGTTGCTGGGTTGGACCAGAAACCAAAGGTTGTCTAGGTTGACTTGATATCTGCACATTAGGTTACATAGTTTGTTGAGTTTGAGATGGATCCCACACCATATTCATTTTGGGATATGGACCCATAAAAGGTTGTGCATATGGAGGACCATAACTGGGTTGATCATATGGCTGATAATTAAGTGGTACATTTCCAGCTCCTTGTAAAAATGGTTGACCAGAAGGTGGTTGGAAACCTTGATTTGGGTACTGACCTTGAGGTTGATAACCCTGAGGCACGTACTGAAACTGAGGTTGACCTTGAGGTACGTATTGAAACTGGGGTTGACCTTGACGTATGTATTGAGTTTGGGGTTGACCTTGAGGCATGTACTGCCCTGACGGTATGTATTGTCCTTGAGGTTGCCCCCCACATAGTAATTGACTACCTTGAGGTTGCCCCCTAAGCGGTAACTGTCTACCTTGAGGTTGCCCTCCAGGCGGTGACTGACTACCTTGGGGTTGCCCCCCAGGCAGTAACTAACTACCTTGAGGTTGTGGATTTGGAATACTACCAGACATCATAAGGATTTCTTCTGCGCTCAACGCTTGAGTTCCATTATTACCAATTGATAGCTCATGTCTGATTGGTTGAGGAGATACTCCCGAAAATGTACCAGTGAGTGACTGGTACCCCAAAGGAACATAAGGACTGCCATATAAAAATGTTTCCGGTGTTTGGGAAAACATAGATGACTATCTCGACATATTCAATGGAGGATAATAACCTCTGGGTGTAGGATGGAAAGGAATTTGAGGTGGTCAAAAACTAAGACCCAGGGTTTCTAAAAAAAATTTCAATGATATGTACCAAGTGTCACTCCTAAAAGGACAGTAGAAAATTGATTCACGCTCCCTAATATTCAAATTTGGTTGATTTTCGAGAAGAGTTACGTCTTTGTCTGGACTAACAAGTTCTTCAATAGAAATGAGGCCAGAAGGAAGATTTTGGGTAATGATATTTCCTACCTTGGGTGAACCAGGACCACTAGAAGTTAGAGAAGCAAATCCTGAAGATGGAGTAGCAGCAGGTTCAGTTTCAGGCTCAGAAATTTCAGGTTCTTCAGCTAATTCACTGGTAGGAGAAATACTACTAGTAACTTCGGAAAATGAATTTGGCTCAGAAATATACTCTGTTGTTTGTACTTGATAATCAGGATGAAAAATTAAAGATGACTCTCCGACTTCTGGTGATCCAACTCTATTATAACTAGGTGACACAAGAGCTCGTAGCCCTTCAAGCTGGCTTGGTGTATACTCAGAAGGTTGCCCCCAAATTCTATGAGATGGTCTCGGTAATTCAGCCACGATTAAATATTTAATTACTCACACGCAAACAAAGAAAATTTCAATAAAACCACCTAAAGTCTCTAAAGAAACAAACAACTGAATCACACGCCTAAAAAATCTAAGAGTTCAAACCACACACAAACAGTAACTTCCCGTACTAAAAACACTAGTTGGTGATGAAATCCAACGTCATAGAATTTTAATACAGAAAGGGTGATTGGAACAGTTACCCCGAAAACCTACTTAATGAAACAGACTGGCACAAGTTTCTTCACAAAACCATCTCGAGTGAAGAGAACCCCCCAAAGAGTCCAAGTGAGTCTAGTCAACGTCTGCTCCAGGTACAGTGAGACCCATCCTTCACCGTCACCTTAGGAAATAATCTTAAATTTATGGACACTAAGGTTACCAACAACAACAAATACAACTGGGGGAACAGTCTACGATCCGATCTACGCACAAGGGTAGAGTAACAAAGCTCAATCCCCTTGAAGGCTCCTCAACAGGATCAATCTGAGGTTTACCAACAAGTGGCCCCAGGCTCCTCGACAATGGTTGATCTGAGGTTTACCATTTATAATACGTGCAAATCTTCTATCTTTTCCAATGAAACGGACTTGATTGTCTCAAAGGTTCGGACATGATCTCGTGATTGAATCCTTTAAGAGAAGCTTCCCAGAATGTATCAATTAAAATTGGATTTATTTCCTACCGCAAGATATAGCTACTTGTTTGTTTTAACTATCTTGGAGAGTTAATTACTCCCTACTCCAAGATACTAGCCTAAGCTATATTGGTGATAAGATCCCTAAAAATAAAAAAAGATTACTAGATCAATTTTAATTAAGCGTTGCTTTTATGGGTTGTTCTTTAAGTCAATAGGTATGGAAATGAAACTTTGATGGTGTGAAGACTCGACTCCAAAAAGACTAAAAAATGCACCTAAAATGATAAGCAATTCGTTTTTTCTTTCAATGAATTTCTAGCTAAAAGAAAGAGTTCGAGAATGAAATCCTTTGAGAAAAAATTCTTTCTTTCAACATGTAAATGAAAAGAAAATCTTTTTGTCTTTTTCAATAAGAGCTTAAAATGAGACTAGTAATTATGTTCACAATAAATCCCTTTCCTTTTTCAAAACTCGAAACTACAAAAAACAATTTCTTTCAAAAGAGATCTACAAGTTCTAGAAAACACTCAAAACTACAAAAACTAATCTTTGAGATCTAAAATCTTCTAAAACCTAAATTGAATAAAAGATTCAATTCTTTTTTAGGACGTTTTACTTAGTTGTTCAGTAAACTAAGGATTCATTCGTTCAGAATAACAAATCAATCAAAAACATCCAGATATGTTTTCTTTTATAAAAATGAAATTCAAAACTTATGACAAATCTTGTTCAAAGATTTGCAAGGAGAAAACTAAATCTATTTCTCCCAAAGGACATATTTCACAACCAGGTCAGACTCATCAAGAAGATGAAAAGACACCAGGGTAATCTAAGGTTTCTCAAGCTTTTGATCTTTGAGTCACTACAGAGACCAAGTGAAAACCACTCCAAGCATGCAAAACTTCTAGAAAATCATCTAAAACAAAAATACCAATGGAACTCACTCACAAGAGATTTTTGACAAAACACATGCAGATCTGGGTAGACACTAAAAGTCATAAATGAAACCTAAACTTAACTGGAAGAAAACATTTTAGGTTTTTTAAAAAAATTTACAGGGTCCGCAGGCTTCCAGAAGAACTAGATGCAGTACCGCTCTATGTACTAAAATATGAGTGCGGAGATGCCCGCACTGTCTGTAAAGAGAAAGTGTGGTCCCCTGAAAACTTCAAAAAAAACAAAAAAATAATCCAGATTCTAAAAACTACCCAATCCAGCACACATCAAGCAAAAACCAGAAACGAGAACAAGTTTCTCAAGTCAAAGATAAAGGAAAACCAAAAACCAAATTTAGCTCCCCAGTGGAGTCGCCAATTTGTTGGCCGGATAAATCAATCTTGCGGACAAAGCTGATCTCCCTAGTATCAGAAGATAGTCTAGCAACAAGCAGACAAACAAATCTATCTTTCTCTAAACATATGTGATTCATAAATAAAAACTATAGAGGTGTTAAGACCCTACCTTAAGTCCAATGCTAGTTTGTAGCAACCATCCTTCAACCGTTCGAAAGAGTTTCCTTTTGAGATCCTAAAATCACAAACAAGAAAACATCCAAAATAGCACCTGCATAGCTAATATCATAAATCATGTCTATCATGGTGATCAAGGAATCCATAAAATAAACCATAAAACAACAGCTTATTGAAAAAAACAAACTTATTTGTATTAACTTTGAAGTAGAAGAACCTTACAAGATTTTCAGCCTTGATGTTGAACAAGCTCTTCCCAGGGTCTGAAACAGGAATTTCCTTTACTTTAACAAGCCTTGCACTCTTCCAAATGAGATCTTAGAGGTATGTAATCTCTCCTCATAAAAACTCAACTAAGAAGACTAAGTTCCAGCAACATTTCACCTCAAAAATATTCAGCTTTTAACCTCCCAAGTAACCAGCTCAATGCTTCATTTTATAGTGCAGAGGAGGAGGTTACAGGTCCACCTATGGAGGGATAGAGTCCTCCTTCAAAGGGATAAGCTCCTCACATCAAGGGGTTAGCTCCTCAAGGTATGGGATGCATGAACCTTAAAGGAGTGAACTTGCCACCTCAAGATTACTTCCAAAAGCTTCTAGAAATGACTGAAAGTGAGTTTTTAGAATATACTTGTGCCTTTTTAACTTTTACAGGGGTCTGCACCCATAACACAGAGATAGAGCGGTCAGGTGCGCACGAGCCATGACCATTAGGTGCGGGACCATAGGTAATGCAAAGAGAAAGTGCAGAACCAGAGTTTTAGAGATTTTTTAGGGCTTTCTCTTATTTTCAAGGCTTGATATGAGGAACTGAGGCTTAAGACTTGCAAAGGAGGAAAGTATGAGTGGTAATGGACTCACACAGATTGCAGAATGTCAAGGCGACAATTTTTTGTGTAAGAGGAGCTTAGGATTGATGTGTTCATAGGGACTTTAAAGGATAACATCCAACATGAGGTTCGAATTTGGGAACCTAATTCATTGAAGAAGGCATTGAGGTTGGAAAGAAAAATGGAAAGCAAAATTGTGGCCACAAGGAAGCCTACCACTCATAACTATAAAGATGGAAGTGTTGTTTCCCCTAGCCTTCTACAACCTACAAGGTTGACACCACAATAATTGGAAGAAAAAAGAGAAAAATGGCTTTGTTACAGTTGTGATATAAAATACACTAAAGGTCATAAGTGTGCTGAGAGGAAATTATTTTACATAGATTGTGAAGAGGAGGAAGAAAAGGAACAATAAACATCAAAAGAAGAGGATATACACCAGGAACAAACCCTAGAGAAAGAAGAAATGAATCCAACCATATCTTGTAATGCATTGGCCAGAATTTGCACTCCTCAAACTATCAATATATAAGAACATATCAAGAAGAAAAAGGTAATAGTGTTGATTGATTTGGGAAGTACCCATAATATTATTCATTGTTAGATAGCCAAGGAATTGAATTGCTCACTATATCTAGCACCAGAGTGTCAAGTGATGGTTGCAAGTGGAGGAACCATAAATTGCTTGGGAAAGTGCCATAATATAAAGCTATCCATGGGAGAATATGTATTGAATAGCCCAATGCTTTCCATTCTAATGGGTGGTGCTGATGTTGTACTAGGAATCCAATGGCTACAATCCTTGGGTAGAATAGCTTTTAATTTTCAAGAACGTTTCACGAAATTTTCTTTGAAAGGAAAGGAAGTTGAATTAAGGGGTATCACAGTGAAACCAGGAAAGATAATCAGCTCTAAAGGAATGATAAAGCTTCTAATTTAAGAAGGAACAACAAGGCATAATTGCACAATTATGTTCGCTAGAGGTTCCCACATTGAAATCATCTATTTCTCCAGATCTCCAAAAATTCTTGGACAATCATTCCAAGGTATTTGAGACTCCCAAAGGCCTCCCACCTATTCGTGATCATGATCATGCTATTCATTTGATTCCAAGAAGTGTTCCTCCAAACATCAAGCCTTACAGATATCCCTATGCCCAAAAGAGTGAAATTGAATGTATGGTTGCAGAAATGCTAGAGGCTGGTATAATTCAACCTAGTCAAAGTTCTTTCTCTACTCCAACAGTATTGGTGCACAAGAAGGATGGGTCATGGCGCATGTGTCCAGATTATAGGAAGCTCAACAAGCTCACTATTAAAGATAAATTTCCCATTCCTGTCATTGATGAATTATTGGATGAATTGCATGCATCAATTTACTTCATCAAGTTGGATCTTTGTGTTGGAAATAATACTGAGAGCAGGGGTGAATCGGTATTATCAAATCAATAAATTTTTCATTTCGCACTCAAATTTATATACACTACTTTAATGAAGGTAACACACGTGTACATGCAAATATCTTTAAAGCAACCAATGTATATCCAACAAACTTATGATTTAGTTAATTCATCATATTTTGATATTTAATCAATGCATCAGTACTTCATCAACCATATAAACAATAACCATGTGCAGTAATAACAGAATAAACCATCACACATAAGCAAAACACATGAACACCAAGATTTAAGGTGGAAACACAATGCGGGACAAAAAACCACTGGTTGTTGTCTTCTTTTAATATAAGAAAAAATGTTTACAATATGTTATTGGTGCAGACTCATACTAGTATGTAGGCACCCACTTGTAGAAGGTTAAAACCTTCTCTCATTCTCTAGCTTCTACTGGAAGCGAGCTACAACCCCCTCGTTCTTGTACTAGCCGATCCATTTACTAGTATATAGGCACCAGCCTACAGAGGGCTCCAACCTTCACTCGTTTTCCAGTTGCTACTGGAAGGGAGCTCCAACCCCCTGGCTCTTGTAATAGTTGTTCCATCTACTAGTACGTAGGTGCCGGATCATAGAAGGCTCCAACTGTCACTCGTTTTCCAGCTGCTACTCGAAGGGAGCTCCAACCCCCTATCTCTTGTATTGGCTGATTTGTTTACCAGTATGTAGGCACCATCCTACAAAAGGCTACGACCTTCTTTCTTTCTCCAGGGACCACGTTTCATAATTTTTTAGACTGGATGATCCTGGAACACAACACCACAATCTGAAGGCCTCATTCCATCAAATTTTCATACTGGACCCATCAGTAACATTGAAGCTCAGAATCAATCACCACTGCAATACAACCATCAAATACATCTGCATCAACCAAACACTAAAACTCAATCATTAATCTCTGAGTCAACCACAACTGAATCAATCACTAAAAACCCATCATCACTGAAGCAAATCACAATCAATCAATCTGAACATTCAGAACACTGTCACCAAAATACAGTCACCAGAACACAACGCAGAACCCAGAACTTTGCATTAACAACCAGAACAAACTGCAACTTCAAACGTCATATTTTATAATGTATACGCTACTTCGATGTGCCGAACCTGCTTGTATACGCGCTTTTATCAAAGCGAACCAGCATACATATCTGCAAATACTAACTTAAAAACTTCACAGCTATTCCAGACATTAGTCATACCCATACCATAACATTTACAGAATAAAACATGCGTCAGTATTTAGATCTAGACTATCCATGATCAAACCACTTACTGATAATTCATTTTGGGTCTTATAATCCCAATCCATCATTCATCATCAACCACATACGTGGATCCTTAGTTCAGATCAAGCAAAGGATTAGAAACCCATAACCTGCATATTTTATCTAACACTTCTTAAGATATTTAGTACTTGCAAACCCTGGCCTAATGATCTTCTCCTCCTTATATAGTTTTGGGCCTTTCTCAATACCTCAGACCAAATAACTAGGACCAATACCTTGGATGAAAACCTTGATTTTCCATCCCATATGCGCTTCTCATTCTGTGAAAGTGCTTGTATATTCATACGCTTCTTTTGTTCTATTAACCACATGTATACACTACTTGGACAAAGTGAACTAGGGTATACTTCTTAAACCGCTCTCTTTCTTCAATCTCTGAAGTCTGATCTGTAATCCTTTGTTGTTAACCTGTTGCATTGTGAACTGTCATCTATGTGAGTTGACATCAAGGACAACACTTGTATCATAATGCCAACAATCTCCCCCTTTAGACTTGATGGCAACCACAACACCAAGACACTCTCCCCCTTTGACATCAAGGGCAAAGAGCGGACCAAGATATTCTCCCCCTTTGATATACATTATGTTGTCCATGCTCCCCTTGAGTACAAGTTGAATTCTCTGATTAAGCTCCCCCTTTGTACATGTTGGGATGCACTAAATTGTCGATGCTCCCCTTAAGCACATGAAGAATCTCATGACTCTATAACTCAACTATGTGAGTATGACCTTCCTATCACCAGTGGCTCATACATACATTAGTCACCCAACCAAGTGGGGATACACCAAATTTGACTCATCCACCCAACCAATTGGGGAGATACCAAATGTTTATACATGACTGAAGTAGCAATTGTTACATCATCCTTCCCATGCATAGTGGGGTTAAAAATTAGGTCTTTTCATGACGTTTACATCAAACGATATACATGACATTTATAACAAGGACAAACAATATAAACAAGACCATGATAGTCATCATCATATATGAACTGCACCATCATCATCTTCCAGCAGCATCAATATCAATAGCCTGTATATGCCCATCATCAAAAGAGTCACCTGAATCAAAACAACTATGTGGATCAAGCAATATAAGCATCTCCATGTACCAAGATCTTCTAACATAATGCCAACAATGCATTATTAGAAGCATATGATCCCCCTGAACCTGTGCCAATTATTCATTGTCAAACCTGATCATTGCAAATATTAGTAAGAATCATCAAGGCATCATCACCAATCAGATATACATCAACTTTTTAACAACTTATGAGGACCAAAACATTTCCACATATCATCAACAGATTGTAACCATCAACAAATAGAGCAGATAACTGACTGAACCATATCAAACCCCTTTTCCTGAGTCTATCCCACTACTTTTTCCTCAAACCAACATATGCACGACTGTGACGCTTTGAACTTGCGTATATACGCGACTTGTCTTCATGAAAATTGCGTATGAGATTTAGAACACTAAAGTTTCACCCTTTCAGCTCCCCCTGAGTCTGTTATGTCTGTACACTACGTTATGCCACATCTTTCTGACTGTACTTCCTTCTTCTTCCATATCTTTGAGTGTGATGATGTTTTCTCCTTTTGGTATGGTGCCTGAAATTTTCTCCTTCATTCCTTTGCTATATGTCCAAACTTGTTACGTGCATAACATCTTACATGTTTCATATTCCTTCTATAGCATCCAATGGCTTTGTGACCAAACATATTGCAAGAAAAACATATCCCTTAAAGTACCTGGAAGTTGATGATCTTTCTATGTGACGGTCTTGAACCATTCTACTTATGCATCTTGTTGCAACATGTCCAAAATTATGACATATAAAACATTCAACATTATTCATCAGAGGAAATAACTGACTATCACTTCCATAATTAGGAGTAAAAGATTTTCGTTGAAGACTTTCTTTCCTTGGTTGTTTATGGGGTTGACCTCTCATCTTCTTGTTGAGCATTTCAGATTTTTCATTAGAGTTCCTTGCCTCATCTTGTGAGCTAGATTCACCTTCAACAGATTCATGAAAACCAAGACAAGTTTTGATGGCAGGAGAACTTTGACTACTAAGAATATTATCCAAATTCTTAGTATTGTCTTGAAATCATAATAGTTTATCCTTTTCTTCAAATTTACCTTTTAAGATATTTACCTCAACCTGATATTACTCTTCCTTTTCTAGATATTGCTTCTTCAAGATTTCTTCAACCTTTCTTCCTTCTTCCACTTGTTGCCTTAATTTGAGAATCTCATTTTCTTGTTCTTCATCTGCTTGAGGTAGTTCTTCATTCTACTTATTTTCAAGATATTCTTTTAGAGAGAGGATCTTAGCTTCAATACTTTCACGGTAACTGGATCTATCTTTAAGTCTCTTGATTGTTGTACTATTTTCATTTACTTCATTTCTTAATGATGTCACTTCATCTTGCAGCTTTTGACATTGATCTTCCTTTTCCTTGTACTGCTCCCTTACTTTTTTTCCTTCCTCCAACTGAGCTTTTAATTTGGTAACTTCTTCTTTGAAGGCACACTCCCTTTTGTTAAATAGATCTTGTTGATCTCTGATTTTATTTGCGAGTCTTTTAACTTGTGCTTCTATTTTTATTTCACGATCACTTCCAATATCTTCAATATTGCATTAACAAAGAAAAGTATCACTAGAAGACCAAAAATTTGTACTTGATACTTGATTTGCTTGTTCATATTCAATCTAAGGTGATTTTGAATCTAAATACTTGCTTCCACCTAACAACTAATTGTCTCTCCTGTTGTCACCATTCCTTTGAGATGTCTTCTTTTTCTAAGGCACTTTCTTCTTTAGCTTCTTTCCCATTGTTTCTACGGATCTACTTCAAGCGATCAAGCTTCTGCCAAAGGAACTACTCTAATACCAATTGTTGGAAATAATACTCAAAGGGGGGGTGAGTCAGTATTATCAAATCAATAACTTTTTCATTTCATATTCAAATCTATATACGCTACTTCAATGAAGGTAACACGCGTGTACACGCAACTGCCTTTAAAGCAACCATCGTATATCCAACAAACTTATGATTCAGTTAATTAATCATATGTTGATCTTTAATCAATGCATCAGTACTTCATTAACCATATAAACAGTAACCATGTGTAGTAATAATAGATTAACCATCACGCATAAGCAACACACATGAACCAAGATTTAAGGTGGAAACCCAATGCAGGACAAAAACCACCTACTGTTGTCTTCTTTTAATATAAGAAAACCTTGTTTACAATCTTGTACTGGTGCAGACTCATACCAGTACGTAGGCACCCACCTGCAGAAGGCTACAACCTTCTCTCATTCTCCAGCTTCTACTGGAAGGGAGCTACAACCCCCTAGCTCTTGTACTAGCCGATCCATTTACTAGTACGTAGGTGCACACCTACAAAAGGCTCCAACCTTCACTTGTTTTCTAGCTACTACTAGAAGGCAGCTCCAACCCCCTAGCTTGTGTACAAGATGATCCATTTACTAGTACATAGGCATTGGCCTATAGAATGCTCAAACCTTCACTCGTTTTCCAGCTTCTATTGGAAGGGAGCTCCAACCCCCTCACTCTTGTATTGGCCGATATATCTACCAGTACATAGGCACTGACCTAAAAAAGGCTAATACCTTATTTCTTCCTCCAGGGACCACGTTTCATAAATTTTCAGATTGGATACTCCTGGAACACAACACCACAATCTAAAGGCCTCATTTCATCAAATTTTCATACTAGACCCATCAGTAACATTGAAGCTCAGAATCAATCACCACTACAATACAACCATCAAATACATTTGCATCGACCAATCACTGAAACTCAATCATCAATCTATGAATCAACCACAACTGAATCAATCACTGAAAACCCATCATCACTGAAGCAAATCACAATCAATCAATCTAAGCATTCAGAACACTATTACCAAAACACAAAGCAGAACCCAGAAATCTGCATCAACAACAAGAACAAACTGCAACTTCAAACATCATATTTTATAATGTATACGCTACTTCGATGTGCTGAACATGCATGTATACGTGCTTTTATCAAAGCGAACCAGCATATAGATCTGCAAATACTAACTTAAAAACTTCAAACCTATTCTAGACTTCAGTCATACCCAGATCATAACATTTACATAATAATGCGTGCGTTAGTATTCAGATCGAGACTATCCATGATCAAACCACTTAATGATAATTCATTTTAGGTATTATGATCTCGATCCATCATCCATCATCAACCACATAGGTGCATCCTTAGTTCAGATCAAGCAAAGCACTAGAAACCCATAACCTGCATATTTGATCTAACACTTCATAAGATATTCAATACTTGCACACCCTAGCCTAATGATCTTCTCCTCCTTATATAGTTTTAGGCCTCTCTCAATACCTCAAACCAAAACCACTTAGGACCAGTACGTTGGACCAATACCTCGGACCAAATATCTAGGACCAAATACCTTGGACCAATATCTTGGACAAAAACCTTGATTTTCCATCCCATACGTGCTTTTCATTTTTCAAAAGTGCGTTTATACATATATTCTCCTTTTTTTCTATTAACCCACATGTATATGCTGCTTGGACAAAGTGAACCAGCGTATACCTCTTAAAACACTCTCTTTCTTCAATCTATGAAGTTTGATTTGTAATCCTTTGTTGTTAACCTGTTGCACCGTGAACTATCATCAGTGTGAGTTGCCATCAAGGACACCACCTGTATCATAATGCCAACACTTCGTTTAGGATATCGTCAAATCAGAGTGAAGACTGGAGGCATTCCAAAAACAACATTTAGAACTCATGAGGATCAATATGACTTTTTGGTCATGGATTTTTACCTTACCAATTCACCTTCTACATTTCAAGGTTTGATGAATTCCATTTTCAAACCCTTCCTTAGAAAATTTGTGTTAGTATCTTTTGATGATACACTAATCTATAGCAAGTCTTGGAAGGATCATGTTCAACATGTTGGCAGGGTGCTCAAACTATTGGAGGAGAAACAATTATATGCAAAAAGCTCCAAATGTTTCTTTGGAGTACAAGAGGTGGAATATCTAGGTCATATTATATCTCATGAAGGTGTGAAGGTAGACCCTAGAAAAATTAAAGCCATTAAGGAATGGAAAATCCACACATTCATAAAGCATTTGTGAGGATTTCTTGGGTTAACAAGGTATTATCAAAATTTTGTTAAGAATTATGGGCAAATAGCAACACCTCTAATAACATTATTGAAGAAAGGTGCATTTTCATGGACTACAGAAGAAATGAAGGCCTTTGAACATCTTAAAGAGGTAACGTGCCAAGCACCAGTCTTAGCTACGCTAGACTTCACAAAAACCTTTATTGTGGAATTTGATGCCTCAGGAAATGGAATTGGTGTTGTTTTAATGCAAGAAGAAAGACCCATTTCTTTCGAAAGTCGTCCCATCAAAGGAAATTATTTACACAAAGTTATTTATGAAAAGGAAATGTTGGAAATACTACATGCACTTACGAAATGGCTACCCTACCTAATGGGAAGACACTTCAAGGTAAAAATGGATCATGATAGTCTTAAATACTTTTTAGAACAAAGATTATCTTCAGGAGAGAAAGAAAAATGGGTCGCAAATATGTTGGGTTATGACTTTGAAATCATCTACAAAAAAGGGAAGCAAAATGTTGTGGCAGATGCACTCTCAAGAAAGGATGAGGATGTGGAAGCATTGCTTTGCGCCATTTCTATTATCCAACCATATTGGACAAACGAAGCAATGGATGAATGGAAGAATGATGAATAAGTATGGGCACTCATTCAAAAGATACAACAAGATCCCAATACATCTGATACATTTAGCTAGAAAAATGATTCGTTATGGTACAAAGATCACTTATACCTATGTAAGAATTCTGAACTAAAACAAAAGATTCTTATGGAATTACACACGTCTCCCTTAGGAGGGCACTTAGGATTTTTAAAAACTTACCACAGGGTTAAGAAGGGATTTTTTGGGATGGCCTTAAATCGGATATTCAAATTTTTGTGGTGGAATGTTTGGTTTGCCAAAAAAATAAAGTTGAAACAATTAAGACCCCAGGTCTATTACAACCTTTATCCATTCCAAACCAATGTTGGGAGGAGGTTTCAATGGATTTTATCACAGGCTTCCCCAATTGCAAAAGAGTTTCATAATGGTGGTAGTTGACAGACTTACCAAGTATACACACTTTTGTGCACTATCACATCCATTTAAAGCCAGTGCAATTTCTACTACATTTATGGAAACAATTCAAAAGCTACATGGAAACCCAAAGATTATTGTAAGTGACAGAGATCCCATTTTCACGGGAAATTTTTGGACAAATTTATTTTCTTGCCTTGGTACTTAGTTAGCTCATAGCTCATCTTATCATCCTCAATCTCATGGACAAACTGAGATAGTAAAAAAATGTTTGGAAGGATATACTTGTTTCTTTGTATCTATTAAACAAACACAATGGGTCAAATGGTTGCCTCTAGTTGAATGGTGCTATAAAACTTCCTTCCATACTGCAGCAAAAATGACCCCATTTATGACACTTTATGGATATCATCCACTATCCATCACATCATATTTCAAATAAAATTATAGGTTCAATCAGTGGAAGATCACATTGAGCATCAATAACAATTTCTCCAACTCTGAAAGGATAACCTCACTTTGGCACATAATAGAATGAAACAAAAAGCAGATCAACATCGCAACGAAAGAAGTTTTGATTAAGGTGATTGGGTTTCCTACGACTAAAACCATATAAAATAATGTCCCTCAAGCAAGCTAAGAAACATAATATATTATCACCAAAGTATTATGGTCCGTACAAGGTGTTGCAAAAGTTTTGTACTATGGCATACAAATCGAAGCTTCCTGCAACGTCCCTAGTGCACCCAGTTTTCCATGTTTCATGCTTAAAGAAGGTTATAGGTGAAAACTACCAGTTCAAACAATACTTTTAGAACTTGATAAGGAAGGAAAAATTATATTGGAACCTGAAGCAATCATAGAAACAAGAACTCGATAGCTACGAAGTCGATCAATTTTGGAGTATCTCATCAAGTGGAAGAACTTACCCACTGAAGATTCCACATGGGAGGGTGAGAATTTTATACAGAAACATTCAGAACTACTTAAGGGTAGAGGAAAACACTTTTTTGAAGGAGAGGGGCATGTTAGGTCCCTATAATACTAGTGATTCCCCCATTACTATTTTCATTGTAGCCCTTATTTTTATTGTTGTGCCCCTATTATCCCCATATTGCTATTATTGTGCCCCATAAAATCCCACTATTGTTATTGTTGTGCCCTTATATTATTATTGTTATGTTGGCTATGATTATATTGTGACCCCTTAGACTCCTATATATATATATATATAAAGGAGTTTTTTTCATTTGTATCATCCAAGAATTATTCATTTGTGTAATGTAAAGGAGGTTACCCCCTCAAAGAGGCTGATTTTGAAGGCGTTAATCTATATTTTCTTCTATTTTCTGAGCTGGTTTCATAACATTATCAAGTGCGAGGGAAGATCGAAACTTCTTATTTGTGACAGAGCTTTCCAGGTAATATTGTTCAAACCATTCAGCAATTGGATCATAAAATTCATGATAATCCTCTTGAAAACCTTGAAATATTTAAAAAGGTGAATTTTCAATTAGAGGCACGAGATTACAATGAGAATGTTGTGAGGGAAAATATATCTAATAATATTCAACAATCATGTCAAGATAGTGAGGACTTGACATAACCATTAGCGAATGCTGAATTTCCTCGACTACTCGGAAAGTATTCAAATAGTGAAATGTTGAATCATAAATATCAATGGATGTAAAACAACTGTCATTGAATGTGTTGGTGGGAAAATGATAAGTTGAATGACAGTCATCAAAGATAGAATAATGATCAGGTGGGTTGATTAAAGCATCAAATTCCTAGGTTGTAATTAATAAATACAAATCAATTTGAACAACTTTGTGAATGCTCTAAACAATCAAACCAACTTCCTCGTGGGCCAAATGTGACAAACCATTTTCCTATAACTGGTGACAAATTGTACAAGCATCATAATCATCGAAAGAATTTAAAAGGGATTTCATCACAATAAACATGTGAGACTGGTCAGGACATAGTGAATTGAGAACAATTTTATTCGTGTAATAACTCGTGCATTCATTATCACTCAATATGGTTTTAGGTTTGATGAATCGAAATATTTGCAATATAACATTTGAAAGAGAAACCAGGAGGTGACTATTTAAGAGATGAATCTGATAGGAATGATTCCTTTGGCCAAAGATAGTCTTTGAAATGGTGAACTTTGTAATTCCATGAATTTATGACACAATCCAAACCTGAGTTTGATGCGAGAGATTTGCATGAATATGGATTAATGGAAGAAGATTCCTAAATCCAATCAGAAAACAAATCTTGAAAGTTTGAAATATTACATCCAAAATACCACATATCTATCAGAAAGAGATTTACCTCAAGTGAAACCATGCAAAGAGAAGGATTGTGTCAAAGGGACCAGATCTAAATTAGATCGGGGGGCTTACCAGAGTCTCAATATCCTGCCATAAAAATCAATGGAAGTTGAAGTGCCTCGACTTCTTAACAAGTCATGTAACTTTCAAGGATTGTAAAATCACATCCTGAAGATTGAACTAGATTGTGCATGGTGTGAGGACAGCTGCTACCATTGGTTTTAGTAAGACCACTTCTCACATGATGGAAGCCATCTTTATCACTAATTTGATCATATTTTTCAACTTCAACAACCATATTAATCAAGTTGAAGGATTCATCTGATCACAACTCTGAATATGTATGAATCGGTGAAATTTCATGAACAAGATGGTTTGGAGAGTTGTATTCATGCAAGAGAAGAGATGATGAGGGAGGGAAAGAATACTCAATGATTTGATTAATTTTATTTTCATCATGGACAATCTCACCAACTTGTGTCAATTTAGAAGTTCACTCATCGGATGAAAAACTTGAGGAGCATGGAGTATCTCTGTCATTAGTAGATGCATTGCAAATGATAGCGCATAAGGGATAGTGGGATGAAGAGGAAGTTTCAGTAAGGACATCTTCTTTGACTTAATAATATTCTACATCTAAAGTAGCATCTTCATGAGAAACCTAAAGATTAGATGATGCACCTAGCAGTTCATGATCTTATACATTAAAAAACTCATCATCATCAAAATTATTCTTTCCCAAGGCTATCGATTTATTGAAAGAATTGATTTTCTTTGATTCACTACCGATATTAGCAGATTGGAAATCATCCAATAATGGAAGAGCATTTTTTTCACATGGAGGATTTTGAAAAAGAGAAAAAATATTGAAATCATCTTCACCTTCCTACTCCTATACCCCTGTAATGTGACTACCTTGTATCTAATCACAGTTTGAACCAGCAACTCAAAAATCAAGAGAGTGTGAAAAACTATCTCGTGGAGAAGATTAATAGGGTGGATCACAATACAAAGAGTCATGGCACATAGATGATAGGGGATAATATAAATCCATATCATATTCAAGACTAGAGTTATGAATAGTAACATCATCTTGTGAAATGGAGGAGTTAGTCTTCACCATGGGCTTCATGAGCCATTTTGGGATTTCCTCCATTGAATCTGAGTCATGACAAGCAGAAGAAGAATGAGGAGATGGATTAGCAATTTGATTAGCAGATCTCCCAACTTTATTATAATCGCAAGGAAGCACCCTCATTGCAACTGGAAAAGGAGGAGGACAAAGAACAAAAGGAATAGTAGGTTCCTCCTCTGAAATTAGGGATGTATCATGGTTTACAAGAGTTGGGTAAGAAGAAACATCAGGTGGTTTGGATTCTCCATGCAAATAGATATGAACCAAACACTTGAACCTTTTTTTAAATAAATCCCATTCTATATTTCCTTCAGGAAATTCATAACAAAGGTGATGGAAACGATCATAGAAATCCTCAATTGATTCATTAGGATTCATTCTTAGTTGATTAATTCTTTTAGGGACATCCTGGTAATCATACCTATCAAATGATTTATGAAATTCTTTCGCATGTTGGTCGAATGAATGGATTGGAGGAGTCGGTAATGTATGATACCATCTCTTAACATGATCTTCAAATGTGAGGGTGATAAATCAAGCCATAACATCCTTGCAATGTATTCCATTAGAAACGAAAAAACAGACAACTTCAAACAAATGTTTATGAAGAGCCAATTCACCCTCACCATCAAATTTAAATTGGGACAGGTTATGAAAAACTTCTGCAGGGATGGTAACCTTAAGATCTTTATAAAAACATGTAGAGATTTGGGGAAGATTCATTTTGAATAAGAGATTCAAAGCGGACTCAACAGGCACAGCCTGTTCTCTAGCCCTCCTAGCGCCATTTTGTTGATGGTGTTGGAAATCCGTCAACCAAGGGGGTCTCCCCATGTGAATTCCCAATTAGACATCACATCGTTTGGAATAAGATCCCCATCCAGAGTATCAACTTGGTTTCCAGGCATTATTATATATTTTCCTTGGATCTAAATTTCAGTAAGAGAGAGGGATACACATGTACTTTCGAAAAGCAAGTGAGTGTGCTTGGTGAGTGTTCGATTGTAGGTGTTTCAAGGTTCTTCTATTATGGAAGGGAAGAAAATTTAGCCTCTAAGAGAGAGGTAATAGTACCACTATAGTAGACACACACACAAAGAGTAAGAATCCGTCTGACATCCAATGGAATCGGCCACAAACATGTGACGGTCATGCAACCAACTTTATCAAGAAGGATTTGTCTAACATCCAACAGATTAGTCCAGAAAGATGTGATAGTTGTAACAACCATTACAACACATTCTCAATATGATAAGCACTAAAATAACTAAAATAGTTCAAATACTTTAGCACAGGTGAAAAAAAACATGAAGTAAAAACATTCACAAAACATCCTTATGTTGGCTTATTGGGGCCTGAACCAGGTTTGAAGTTAATTAGCCAAACAAATCCTGGTACTACTAGCCCTTTCAGCAACTGACTACGGAGCGCGGACTGAGGTCTCACCTGAAGTAGTATGGGAGGATGCTAGAGCCAGGTTTCTGCATGCTGGAGATGTCTGATGAGTTCGACATATCCTTTGTTTGTTCCTTCACGTAGGTGAATTCACGCACCTTTCATTCCTCGCGGCCTGATACCCTGCCTTCGCGCAACCCTAACCAGGGGTTTTGCCATGCTCTGTGTTATTATCCGAGATCTTATTTATCTTCCAGTATTATTTAAGAACCTTCTCCTACTTAGATGCCTTAAGTTATAATACAAAACATTCATATAGGTTCACACAGTAAATAAACAATATATTTGCAAATTATATCCATTCATGCATTAAACCAGGAAAAGATACACATAATTATAGAAAAACTTATCTTTATTGATTCTCCAATGGTTACAGACTCGATCCCCCCTTCATAGTCAACTGTAGGGGTCCACGCACTCAGCTGCAGACTACTAGGCCTTTGCGCACTCAGCTCCAAAGCCTTCTCCTACTCTACGACCCATAGACACACTTTACACTTCGACTCAATTACTTAGACTTCTCATTCTTATATTCTCTTCATTATTCCCCCTTTTCTACACTTAGAGTCTCACTCTATCTATACAATCCCATGGTCCGCAGACCATGGGTAGGTCTATCCAACCGACATTACATTAAAAAACTAGGGCGGACAACCATGTGACTCTATCATACTATCGCGCCCCGCGCCCGCAGTGCGCAAAGCTTTTACAACAAGATTTGGTCAAAACTTGGGCTTTAAGCCCCAAAACATGCCTTGGGGGGATTCCATGCCCAACAGGCCCCCAACACAAACATCGTGACTCACCCTCGTGTCACTCCGTCAGCGCATAGATCTTTGCGTGGAGTCCCTCCAATTGTTCTCGAACTGCGGAAAGGTCAGTAGCACATTGAGTTGTTGCTTGCTAGATCTGATGCATACGTTGTTCTAAGACCTCTGTGCCAGAACCACTTCTCTGCATCTATGTCGGTATCCCCTACATTTTTTTACAGTCCCGCTTTTTTTCTAGAACCTTGGAGCGTGAAGATTGTTCTTCTGCAATTAGTCAGATAGCCGAGCCACCCATGTATGGCTTTAAGCGGTTTCCATTCACTTTTCCTGGGAATGGCTCACCATCTAGTTTGACTAGCTGTACCGCGCCTCCATCTGTGACCTCCTTAACAACGTATGGTCCTAGCCAATTCATTCTGAACTTTCCCAGGAATTTATCAAACTTACTATTGTACAACAGCACTAAATCATTTACCTTGAAGGTGCGCAACTTAATATGGCGATCATACCAGGCCTTCTCACATTGATTTTGTACCTGTTGATGAAAGCCAGCCAAGAACCGTTCCTCCTCGAGTTCTTCCAACTGCGTAAGTCTTTCTTCCAAGGCTTTGCAATCCATCATACCTGTGAGAACTGTTATGCGTAGACTAGGGAAAATATACACCATTGGCATGACAACTTCCAAACCATAAACTAACTGGAAAGGCGTCTATCCTACAAATTCGATTGCCCGTTTTTCGAAGGGTTGCAGCGTCATTTGTGGATTCAAAGGCATCTCATCCCTACGCGATGTTTTACTTGTCCTCTGACGTATATCACAGGCCTTACATTGTTCTTTTGAATCCTGGTGAATGGTTGACCACCACAACCCTGCGTGGAGAATCATTTACGCGATCGCTCATCCTGCATAGTGTCCTCCTACAGCACCGCCATGCACTTCTGAAAGGATCTGACTTCATTCAAATTCAAGTACGTACTTTCGCACTATCTCATCATTCCCCATTTTGTACAGGTGCCCCGTGATGACAGAAAATTCAGCCGCGTGCACCACCATTTCCTTCTTTTCCTGGACGGATTATTCCATCGACACAGTCCCTGTTGTTAGAAAGTAGATTATATCTTCAAAGTGTATGTCCGCTACATGCACAACAAATAGCTATGCATCAGGTAATTCTTCCTCCAAACTAGTAGGTTCCTTGCCCGTCTCAATACGCGATAAGTGATCCGGTCCTGCGTTTAGGCATCTAGACTTTACCATGACCTCAAAGTTATATTCTTGGAACATTAAGAGCCACCTGCATATGCGCCCCCAAAACATAGGCTTATTGACCAAGTATTTTAGTGCGGAATGGTCTGTATACATCTTGAAATGTCCTCCTAGAAAATAGTGTCGGTATTTTTGGAGTGCGTACACCATAGCCAACCCCTCACATTCAATTGTGGAATAGTTCTTTTCTGCTTTGAACAACCTGCGACTTACAAACGCGATAGGGTGATCCAAGCCCTCTCCACCCTCTTGTGTTAGCACCACTCCTAGCGCTATGCATGATGCATCAACATGGACATGAAACTCCACATCCCATTTTGGGAAGACCAGGATTGGGCCAGAGGCTAGTTTCTCTTTTAGTACATCCAGGCTCTTCATGCAATCATCATTCCAACAGAATGTGACATCTTTTTTCAATAGTTTATCCATTGGCACAGTGATTTGTGTATAGATTTTGATGAACTTCCTATAGTACCTCGTATGTCCCAAGGTAGCGCACAACCGTTTAACACTTCGCCATCCTTCCAAATTCAGAATTACTGCAATCTTTGCGGGGTCTACCATTAGTCCATGTTTGTAGACCACATGTCCCAATAGGTTCCCAAAGGGAACAAGGAATGTACACTTTTTAAGGTTTAGCGCGATTTGGTGTCATCGGCAAGTATCCAACATCAAGCGTAATCTTGCTACGTGGTGCTTAACCAATCCAAATATGGTCCAATCATCCAGATAGACCTCCAGGAACTTGTGGATATGTTCTTTGAATGCAGCAACAACTGTGCGCGAAAAGATGGCTGGCGCATTCTTTAACCCAAACGGCATGATGATGTATTGAAAGTAGCCACACTCTGTCGCGAAGGTGGTCCTGCTCTTGTCTTCTAGCGAGATTTTGATCTGGTGGTACCCTGAGAACCCATCAGTGAAAGAATATGCTTCTTGTCTGCCGACATTTTCCAACACTCCATCTGTGAACGGGGTCGGGAATGGGTCATGCACACAGGCATCATTCAATTTCTTGAGGTCCATGTATATTCTTATCTCGCCCTTCTGCTTCTTCTCCTACACTACCATAGGGCTTACCCAGTCAGATTCTTCTACCGACTCAATAATTCTGGCTGTGAGCATTTTGTCTAATTCTACACGGACCTTTTCCTTGTACTTCGAATTCAAGCAGTAAGGTGTCTGCTTAACCGGTTTCACATCAGGTTTTAGGGTGATCTCCATCATCCCTAAATCGCCAACAATCCTCTTTAAGTCCATAATCTTGATCAGGAATAAGTCTTGGTACTCACAGAGTAACTCAACGACCTTATCCACCGTGGCATCATCCTAGTAGTCATCGAGCGTTGCATACTTTGGTTTGACCTCCATACCAATGTTCACCTGCTTTGCTTTTACCGGTATGGTAATGTCAAGGTCTTCAATCAATGGTCCTTGAACCTCGTGATAGCCTTCAGTTTCTGGAATTCTAAACTTTCACGGATCTTCATCATCTTCTTCAATGTTTACGTTGTAACACTCCAACACGTAGCTCGGCTGGGTCACCCATTCCGACTGACGCACTTCCATTGGCTCCTGGGATATTTTAAAGATATTTGCTTTTACTGCTTGTAGCACATCATAAATAGTGTCCCACCAATGATCCTCAGACGTGAAGGTTAATAGGAATCCTTCGCGCATGATATCCCATTATTTTGTGCCATGGTGATGCTTCGTCTCTATATACCACTTCATGGGTATAATATCGAGGGTATGACAGAACAGGTGCACCCACTCAGGTTGTGGCTCTTTTCCATAAACCTTTGTCCATTTTGTGAGGTGTGCACGTGGATCATCCCATCTGTCATACTTATCTTTCAATCACATCTGAGGCTTCCCAAACCACACGTGCATCATCCCTCTAAATTCGTGTCAGTCCTCAAAACTTGTTTGGTGCATACCCCACAATCTTGCAGACGTAGCTCATAGCACGCATTTTAGAGCGTCGAAACACTGTTGTTCCGGTACTTCCCTTTCAAATTTGTTCAGGAAATCATCCACCTTGTTCAACTTGTCATACGTAGGTAGATCTATTACCTTTGTTTCTACACGGCGTGGTGATCTTGTCATCATGTTACAGTTGAGCGTAGTTACCTCGTGTAACCGATTCTCCCATTCCTCTATCTCCTCGTCAGAATCTGATGTGCAGGATATTTTGTGCTCCCATGAGATTTGGCCATCCGCAGTTGAATTTACCCAGTCCTGCTCCCGCACAGTTATTTTGTAGATATAGTCCAAGTCATCGTCACTGTTGTAGTCGTGCAGAGGCTCTGTGTATGAAGCGAACAAAGTTCCTTTTAAAGATTAATTACTCCAAAAAACTTGGAATATGAAATTATCCATTAAGGATATAAATAATATATTAAATATGTGAATAGTAAAAATGAGTATGAATTA
>APFE030106214.1:57011-72749 GCA_000404065.3 Pinus taeda | reverse complement strand
TATATATATTTCACCTTTTTTTTTGTTCACAATATATTATTTCCTTTCCTCTTTTTTTTTTTATATACCCTTCTTCTTTATTCTTTATTATATCTTTATTCTTTTTTAATTTTTTTTTTTAATAATGGCCAAAGACCTAAAAGATGGAGAATCTCCGAATATATAGCGAAACGCTTCGACAGCAACAAGGTTGATGATAGGTTGTCATGATAGGTTGATAGCCAAAGGCCTGGTGATCAGCGAAACGTGGCTCCAATACCAATGAAGCGAACAAAGTTCCTTCTAAAGATTAATTACTCCAAAAAACTTGGAATATGAAATTATCCATTAAGGATATAAATAATATATTAAATATGTGAATAGTAAAAATGAGTATGAATTACAAATGAGAACGAGAGGCTTGCTTATATACCAAGCAAGTGTCTCTTCATGAAGAGTCATGTCTTATTAGACATGCCTCTTACACCTAATTACTAGCTTAACTAACTATTATTTATGATTATTATCTTTTACATTCTATTTATATTATTTATATATTTTATTCGTTACAGTGTATCACCATCCTTCTGCAAGGTCTAAAGGTACCACCATGCGCAGTGACTTTTTCTCAAAAATCATCTTGCGCTTCTTTAGATTTTTCACTCCATTGATGTCAATGGCCCAATCTATTCCTAGTAGCGCAGGGTAGTGATTGTTGTCATCAACAATCTCTATCACTTCGAAATCTGCTAGCATGCTTTCTCCTTCGATATCTACTATGATTCCCTGCAGTCTCCCCATAGGTAGGATCTTTTGTTTGTTTTCCATTCGTAGTTGGATAGGAGACCATTGCAGTACAGGCCTGCCCATGCACTCCCATGTCTGCTTTGGCAGGATGTTCATGTCCGATCCTTGATCCAAAATCACTTGGCCCATCTCATATTCCCAATCTGCGTGGTCAATCTCATCTCCCTACCTGTTTGTGTCGTGTGCTTCCCGAGCTTCCAGACTACGCACGGTTCTCTTGGCATGATCCCAGCGCATCTAGTTATGAGTTCTTGTAGCCCCTTTATGGCATTTTTGTCACACAGCAGCTTCATGCATGTCTCTAAGAATGTAATGAGCATTGATGGGTGCATTTCCGACTCTAGCATGTCTTTACTTCCTGAAGTGGAGGCATCTGCGAAGCTCCTATTAGCTTCCATGAAGGACTCCTTAGCGCGCTCCAAATCAGATTCTAGTTCCTTCGTTGGAGCCTTGTGAACCCAGGTACTTTCTTCAGGCTACTTGCCTTTGTCATCCCCTGTCACAGTACCACTCTAGACCACGATATTTACATTAGCGTCTTCCTCACGCGGCTTAGACCTCATCATTTGCAGGTTCTAAGTCAAGGGAGGCTTGAGTGCTCCTTTATCATGCAACGTCGCTATCATTGTAGGAAATTCCTCTATCTCATGATCTAAGATTGATGGTCTTGTTGGATTTGTACAATTGCGGGCATAATGCCCCAACCCTCCGCAATTTTAACATATCAGTTGTCCACGACCTCTTCCTCACCCCATTCCACCTCGGCCTCATCTGCACCCCTGAAATCCAGTGTGTGCCATTCTTGCATTTTGATCGAGGGCTCGTGTTTCAACCTGAAATCTGTAGGTGGGAGTCTGATCCATCATCAGTTCATAACTTCTACAGTCGCGCTCATCATGGCCTACTGACATGTAGAAATTACAGAACAACTATTGGGAATTCTGCGTATACTTCTGTAATAGATGGAAGTTATCTATAGCATACTTTCCTCCTATCTGACAAATCGCCCACCATAACACAAACGCCTCGCTTCGTCCTACTTGTGCCTCCAGTCTCAATGGTATTGGTCCCCCTCTTGCGAGATCATTCGTGAACATTGGGCAATGGTCCTTATTCGTGCCCTTGGCCCTTGCACTTTATGCACCATGCCTCGTCGCACACTTCTGGACAAGCTGCCCTGTCTTGTTTCAAACTCTACATCTCAAGGAATAAAGTTTTTCAATTGTGCGTGAATCTACTGGACTCCTAGGTTAGGATTTTCTATCAGAGTCTCGTGCAATCTCATTGCAACCTCCAAAGCCTCAGCCTGAGTGGTTAGCATTTGTTGTGACAACGCATTCCGTAGATGCAGCGTTAACGAGGCTACAAACCATTCACGGTGTTGCCCATCTTAAGATCATGTTCACTTCATGAATTGTGCACTTCATTCTTTGATCCGACTCCCACGGGGTTTCACCTGGTAGCATTGTGATTTCCTTGAATCCAATGATCGACTATGCCTCCGATTTTGATCTGCTAAATTCCTTGTTTCGTAGCTTGGATATCCACTATCCCCGCATTCAGATTGTCATTGGAATTCTTAATGTACCAGGTCAGTGCATGATCCTGTAGAGCACTGACCAAGATTGCCTTCTTTATATTGTCGTCCGTGACACCTTGTGCTTCCCATACAACTTTTATCACAAACTAAAATTGGTTTGGATCTTCATTCCCTACTCCCTTGAGCACTGGTAGCATTATCACACTAGCCATACTACTTCGCGGTGGTGGCGGAGGTGGTATGGGCGAAGTCACGGGTGAAGATGATGAAACTGGTGGTGGCATGGGTGGGGGTGGTATGCGCAGAATTCTCTACCTTATCAGATTGATCGCACTTCTTGGTGAGACCTTTGTAAGTTCTTCTTTGCCCCCTCACAGAGGGGAAATCAAGGGGCTAGTCTCTAGTTCTGTGCTACCTTTTTTTCTGTACATTCTCCCACTTTGCGTAGCCCCAAACATCAATTTATTCGCATAACCCGCTTTTCACACAATAGAATTTTAATCCAAGTGTTCAAAGATTTAACGTACTTACCTCGCGGTCCCTTGAGGAAGTGTCATTCTGCCTCGCTATAGCTGACTTAAGTATCTACTACGAATTTAGTGATGAAGCCTCCTATGATTCGATCGAGCTAGTGATCAACAGTGCATGCAATTTGATCTTCAGATGCTTCCTATCTGCGCACCAATTCTAGAGTTTGCACAATAGGTTTATCAAGTTTACACCTTTCTTGGCTATCTACTAGCTTCGCAATCCACTTGTACAACTTAGTAGGGAAGGAAGCAAAGAAAATTTCATGGATCTCTGTATACAAGTAGCAATCTAACCACTCTTCCTTTGATAATTGCATATTCTTGTTTTCCTGTGCTGCGAACTCGTGAATCTTTCTGTCCAAACACTCTTCAATTCCTTTCTTTGTCAGATTCTAGTGATATGACATCAAACATCTCTATGTAGATCTTGGTCCTGGCAATGGAAGCATTTGTTGTCTTATTGGGGCCTGACCTAGGTTCGGAGTTAATTAGCCAAACAAATCCTAGTACCACTGGCCTTTTTGGCAACAGTCCATGGAGCGCAGACTGAGGTCTCACCCTAAGTAATATGGGAGGGTGATAGAACCAAGTTTCCACACCCTGAAGATGTCGATGAGTTTGACTGATCTTTTGTCTATTCCTTCACATGGATGGCTTCACACACCTTCTGTTCCTCGCGTCCTGATACCCTGCGTTCATGCAGCCCTAACCAAGGGTTGTGCCGCACTCTATGTTATTACCCAAGATCTTATTTATCTTCCAGTATAATCTAAGCACCTTCACCTACTTAAATGCCTTAAGTTATAATAAAAAACATTTATATAGGTTTGTGTGATAAATAAACATTATATTTGCAAATTATATCCAATCATGCATTAAACCAGGAAAAGATACACAAAATTATAGCAAAACTTCTCTTTATTGATTCCCCAATGGTTACAAACTCGACCCGCCCTGCGCACTCAACTACAGGGGTCCACAAACTCAGCTGCAGACTACTAGGCCTCTGTGCACTCAGTTGTAGAGCCTTCTCCTACTCTACGACCGACAGACACACTTTACACTTCGACTCATTTACTTAGACTTCTCATTCTTTTATTCTATTCCTTATTCCCCCTTTTCTACACTTAGAGCCTTGCTCTATTTATACGATCCCATTTTCCATGGACCATGGGTAGGTCTATCCAACCAACATTACATTACAAAACTAGGGTGGACAACCCTGTGACTCTATCATACTTTTGTGCTCTGTGCCCACAATTCGTGGAGCTTTTACAACAAGATTTGGTCAAAACTTGGGCTTTAAGCCCCAAAACATGCCTTGGGGGGGATTCCATGCCCAACATCTTACAAATATTCATAATCCATGCATAAAGAATGTGTTGGCCACAGGATTCATATATTAAGTAAAAGTTCTTGGATACATGTAGAGAATGAACACCACTAGATCTAATAGTGGAGCGTTAGAGCCACTGGTTTCTCCCCAAAATAACTAGCTTGTCTCTCTAATGCCTTAAAAGAGGATCCAAGGTGAAAATTCATTTTCTCATACAACGAGGGTGTGTATATAATGAAGAGGTGATGCTTCACCTTCCTTGTGACTCTTTGACTACCCTCATGATTGTTTGACTTCCTATCACTTTTTGACTTTACATGGCTCTTCATATTCTGAACGTGTCCTTTGGACTTCCACTTTACAATAAATTTTGAATAGATAATTACATAATCCATAATAATGATGTGGCATACAATGACTCATGAAATGACATGACATGACACTGATGACATGGACTGCATGATGATATGGCAGTACCAAGTTGTCCTTCTTGCTCCTTCTTTCTTTATGTTTTGAATAATATATGTATCTAATGCTTCATCTTCATGCGAGATATGATTTTTTCTTCATATCTACCCTCTAAAGGTTTGTGAATCAGATGGAGTCTTCATGCAATCCTGATCTCTGGTATTTTTTTGTAATCCATTGTTCTTTCATGTTCTTATTTGATGATCATCCTTTCTCCTCAGCTCCTTAGGTGTCTTCTAGCAAGTCCTCCTTCTCTATCTCCTTCTTCATCATCTTTCCATAGCATGATAGATTTACTACATCTGTAATCAACTCATGAAGAGATGACATCAATCTAATAAGCCTTTATTCTAATATTTTGCATGATTATCCATTGACTGAGCCGAAACTGGGTGGTAGGCCAAGGGAGAGGCTCAGTGACTATGCAGTTGTGCATCTTAGGCAGTCAAAGGTCAGGCTTGAGTCTTGAAAATGAGTAATTTGCAGTTCAGGCTTGGACTAAGCAAAGAGATTTTGCAGTTGGGAGTTGAGGAAGCCAGGCTGAGGGCTTGAGCACTAATTTTTCCCATTGCACAGTTCTAGAAGACAGGGGAGCCCAGGTGATTGTGAAATTGTGTACATGAACTCGGCATTGAGGCTTGAGCCTTGAGACTATGAAATGCACAGTACTAACTAGGAAGGAGAGAGGAATTTCATAGCTTTTGAAGTCAATGAGTCAAGCTGAGGGGTTTTGCTCTCTTCCAAAAAACTGTGCATTTCTAGGAGAAAAATAATGCCTAGTGATTATGCAATTGCATAGTTCAAGAGATAAAGGTTTGATATTGAGTTCAAATATTGCGCAGTGCATAGTTGAGGCCAGGCTGGAGGGTTGAATTGCACAATTTTAGAGGTTAAGGCTTAGGTTTGATCACTGAAATGGCATAGTGGAGAGTCCTAGTAGTCAGGAAATGCGCATTGCATAGTGTCAGGAGGAAAGGTTGTAGCTTGAGGGCTAAGAGTGCACAATGCGTAATTCAAGAAGGTCAGATGAGGCTAAGTTGCTTCGAATTTTCTGAAATTTGGCTAAGTGTGGGATCAGTGAAACTGATGTGAACAGTGATAGGACTTGATTGTGATCACACACTTAGACACTTGATGACGCAAAATAGATTATCCGAAACACATGAATACATACTTCCCTTAGTGCGACAACCTTTATGACAACTTACAACAAGTACGACACTAAAGATACACTTTGCGACAACAATGACGAAACTTGTGCAACAGTCCATTAAACTTTGGAAATGAACGCAAAATGTGCCTTCGTGATAATAACAACTCATTATCACAAATATTTTCCCTTTAAAAAAAACAAAGCTCCACTTTAAATGATAAGCGAAAATTCCCACACCAAAAGACGACACTTGTTATATGAAAATAAGAGTGCGAATGACACTTGTGATATGTGAACAATGGTTAAAACAACACATCACAGGGTGAATATTACATGAAAATGACACTAATTAAAGGGAAATCAAGCGAAAGCGATAATCGTAAACATGAAAACATCAATTGTGATAGTGAAAGTGCACAAAAGTGATAGTTGGATAAACTCACCAAAATAGAAGTACGATCACAAAAAAAGTGATGGACTATCGATGTTTGTGTGCACTGAATGTCGACATGGATTGGACATCACACGGACACAATCTTGATGGACTGTGTTATGCTTGTAAAAGCTTGTGCAAAATAATGTGCTCATGGATTTGTCGCAGTCTGAGCATGTGTGAGAAAGTGACTTTGACACTTATAATCCAAGAAGGGAGCTTAAAAATCATCAGATGATTAATAATTGACTACGGATTGACCAATCGTAAGATCCATAGTAGGCTCCAAAATTCGAATGTACGCAAAATTTTGGAGGGTGCTTGTCACAGAGACAACACATTCCCAAAAACAATATGCTTTTTTCCTCACACCAGTTAGTGATATTGGGGATGCATACATTAGGATAGGTAATAAATTCCTAATGCACACCCTAAGTGAACATATTTGAACCACCGCCCTATTTATAGACTCTTAAAACACCTCTATGATAACCAAATAAAATCCTCCTTAAAGAGGTCACAAAAATAATATTTTAGTTTGGCGCATACTTTGAGGGTAGGCAACAAATGACCCCCTTCTTTAACTTTACATATGAAACTTAGTAGTTTTCTTATAGTGGACCTAAAATATTCCATCATGCATATGTCAAAATCCAAGGTAAGGGGATGCCCGAGAAGGGTTGATGGTTTATATCCAATTATTTTTGTAGGGCCTTCTTGAATCACCCAATTCTTGTTAGGTCCTCAACCCATGATCATATTTATGAAAACCTATAATCCCTCTACCTACTTTGACAAAAGTTACTTAGTGGCCCATACATAGGATATCTATAATGGTGGGAGTAGTGAGATTATACATACCTAGAGATTATTTTAAATGGTTATAGAGAATTTTTTGCAAACCCTTCAGAACATGCCCCTAATACTCCTCATTATAACCCTCATTTATAATTTCACTAGTTTCCTTCAATCAACTCATCCCCCAATGTTGAAAATTTTGGAATCTCCAATTAGTGATTGAGGGAAAGGGTGTTAGGTATCTAGGACTTTTGTTTATGTTTTCATACTCGCACTTCACATTAAGAAAGTATACATTATACATAACCAATGGTTGGTCTATGACCCAATAAATAAATTTTCAATATTATGCCCCAAACCCCAAAATAGTGGGGTTTGGGTTGGTGCCCTCTTGGTACCATATAAGTGTACAATACAGAAGTTCTACACTAACCCCACCATTTAAATAAAGTAAAACACTTCCCCTTCATCCATTAATGGTAGGATGGATCTATCCATAATATTATGGGGACCAAATACCACCTTGTGGTATTCATGCCACTCCACCCATGCATAAGCCCTCCTAGAACCATCAACCTTGTAGCGATGACATTTCAATGTCCTATTCATTTTTTTGGAACCCTCCATAGGGGAAATTGTATTACCCTTTCTGATGCCTCTTGTAAGGTAATGCTACCCATATAAGCTTGGTATAAATTCAGGGTCAACTTTATACAACCTTATCCAAATCAACATTAGTTAAACTTGGTTAATCCTGCTACTTAGGGAAATAGTGGAAAGAATAAAAGGAAATGAAAATAAAATCTCATTCAAGGATAAGGGGGGAAACCACAAAACCAAAACCCATAAGTTGGGGAAAATCCAAATGTTGGTAATCAATATCAAAATTTTTGAAATACCAACCAACTAAAACAAGGGAAAAACAATGGGATGTGTGCTAATTTCCCTTGCACCTTATGTGGAGAGTATGAAAATTATACTAACCACTACTCTTATATTATCTAATTTAAGTAAATTATGTCCTATGTGAGTTCTACTACTTTACAGGGGTCACCAACTATAATTATCCACCACCCCCTCCCTCACTAAAGAGTTATGGCTAACCAAGAACACATGAGGAACCCTAACTCCAACCAAACCTACTCTATAGTCTAAAACCAATCATGCAGACTTGGGGGGAATCCATTCCACTTGTATTACCACCATGTTCACCAAAACTTATCCTTTAAAGGAAAATGGAATTCCTTACCGATCATCATCTTAGTTGATTTGGAATATCATTCCTAAGCATGGCTCCCATCTTCTACTCTATTTCAAATACATTTCATTGTTAAGGACTTTACATTTCATTGATGTATTATAGATGATGAGGTATCTTCATATAATATTTCCTCCTAGTCTTAGAAACAAGTAGGCTCTCTCACTTTTGTTCCATCAATGGATGAGTTTATAGCATTTGATGGTAGATTCTATGTCCCCTTAGGAATATTGCCAAACATCCCCATTACTTTATGTGATATGTCTATTTTTATCAATATCATTGTCATGTCCATCTTGATGTACTATAATATTATCCTTGGTTGTGATAACATATATGTCATGAAGGATGTGGTGTCTTCACTCTTTTTAGTCATGATATTCATGTGTTATTCCCACATTATATACACATCATCACCATTGATCAACTTTCATAATCTAATCCTGGATCACATGCATTCGAGGATACAATTTAACCTCTACTACTCATATTAAGTCCATGCACTATGTGTCCACTATCACTAGTTGTGCAACATCCACTCCCATTATATGTGATCATATGGCTCCATAACCACCTCCTCACCACTTCAACATGGAGGTCAAGTGAATTCATTCACTCATTTTTATAACCTTAAATACTAACCCATTTAAGTCTTTGAAGATATACTAAAGTTATATACTAATGTTCCACACTTTTTCCCTTGTTAATCCATAAACTATTGTGGATATTCCACTAGATAGTTCGCCATAACATATCTCATAAAGATTTACTAAAATTATAAAATATATATTAAGAGGCTTAATTTTCCCTAGAGTTTATAGATTTATTAAAAAAAAAATTGTTTATGCATTATATATAAACATTAAAATAGAGAACAAATAGATCAATCACTCACAAAACCACAATAGCACGAGATATGACTTGGGAAACCCTTTTGGGGGAAAACCTAGCCAAAATGGGAGGCTACTCTGCTCTTTCTTTATCTAAATGGAAATGATACAAATAAAAAATAGTGAGATTTGTGGCCCATGGGCTACTACAAAATACAAACCTTCTATATTTTTACCTCTCTCTACCCGCTCTCAGCTACCCTATTCTACTATGAAACAAAATGCACTACAATAGAAATGAATCCCTTTTCCTTCTAGAGGCTTGGTTATAACACAACCCAATAAACAACTAGGTTTTAAAGTTGACCCATTCAAGAATCAATGTGAGTACTACATTAGAGTATTTTTCATCATGGTCATGTGCCTATCCCCTTTTCCATGAGTAATGGATTTGAACTTGCATTCTCTTGAATCAATGTGGGCAAACTAGGAAGGTAAAATTCTAGGTGGCATAAATTTTGTACAGAAACTCCATTTGAGGTCCTTTTTGCACAGATGGAAGTATATTTAAGTTTAGAAAATTATGGAAGTGAGCGTTTTTCTACCCCAAAAAAGCTCATTAAATTCCTTAAACTACCTCTAGAAGGTTTTAAACCCCAATTTTCCAAACTAGGACCCACAGGTAAAATCATCATGTGAGTTGATTCCTCGAAATTTTCCACTCTAAAAGAATCAATATGGATGAAAAAAATGGTATAATTATCTAATAAAAATTAATTTTTAGCAAAATTTTGAGGGAACTCACACTAGCCTTTCAGGAAAAAATACAAATGATCATATTTTGCAGTCCTTGCAATGCATGACCATTGTGGGTTCCATAACTAGCATCCCACAACCACCTTCTTATCATTGCGCATGGCAGGATAGATACGTCATATACATCATCACAAACTAGAATTATACTTAAGCATCACTCAGTTCACTAAAACATTCAATATCATCCCTTCATCCTATTATCATTACTCCATCATCTATATAATGAAGGCCATACCAAGGGGAAAGGGGAGAGAAAGTTTATGCAAGTTTATACTGTCAAAATATAGCCTATTTCTTCCAATATTCTTGTTATTCTATTTACAACCTATTTTGAGGCTCAACGAAGAGAGAGGACGAGTGAGAAGAAATATGCAGCCAAAACTCAAATTACGCTTAGTTAATTATTGTAGTGCTTCTTATATTATTAATGAAATAGATCAATATGGTTTTACCCTCCACAAATTATGTCTTTTATGTGCATGATATTTTAAGTGGTTGATTTGTTTTAATTGATTACATTATAAATTATTTCACTCAATAATTTATTAGTTTGGGAACAATATTTCATTTATCTATGTGATGCAGTAGCATTAGAGCTTCCAAGTCATCAAGCTTTTTGGAAATTAAACTCCAAATGGGGTTTTAATATTGTGAAGAAATTGTAATTCCTTAATTGTAAATATTCTTAGTTATTTTAATTATTATATTGAAAAGGAATTGTAATTCGTTAATAGTAAATATTCTTAGTTCTTTTAATTATTATAGAATAGTTTTAGAAAAATATATGGATAGGAAAGATTTGTCCATAAGGTGAAAGTTAATTTACCTTGAAAAGCATGAGAGATTTATGGAATAAATCATGAGAGTTTTAGGAATAAATCATGAGATCTTTATGGACGTAGAAAAATATACTTTTATTCTAACTTTGTATTTAATCGTTGTAAGCCTATGGGAAAAGCTAATGGCCAAACGCATGTAGAATCAAGCCATAGAGAGTGAATGGAGAGAAATGAGAGGTTTCTAAGTGTATGCATATGTACATATTTGATTTAATTCAATAGAGTTTCATATATTTGTGGTGCTCACAAATTGTCTCTGTATGAATGTAAGGATTTTAGTTTGTGCATGCTTTAGATTTCACTGTAAGTGAAATAATTTTTTTATATGAAATACTTTTGTAAAACAAATTGAGGGCTTGATGATGAAGTGATTTATTCTGTGATATAGAGAAGGTGAATTTCTAGGAAAAGTCGAATTTTCCTGCATCAAGTGGTATCAGAGCAAGGGATCTGGAGACAACATACTACTTTTGCACAACAATATGGAGAAAAAAATAGAATGAGATTAAGATAGCGGCATGTAAATTGATTTTGGGTTTTTTATAATTTGTGGATATTGATGATAGGTGGAGTGATTGAGAAAGAGGATGTGGTGAGAATTCTAACAACTAGCATAGTTGTGATGGAGGAAAAAGAGTGACTATAGAAACCAAAATATTAAGGAGTGCTCAAAAGGGGTTCCAAAGGACGGGGACAAGAAATAACAATAGTCCAAGCTTAGAGGAGATAGCTTGGTGAGGCATATGTAGTAGAAAGGAAACTTGTTACCGTAAAGGTTATTTACAGTTCATAGTGGGTAGTGGAAAGCTCACAGAGGAAGAGGGGATGATTATGATGACTATGGGAAGTCATTTGAATAATTATTAGGGAAGCCATAGATATTCCAAAGCAATTGGCATAAGGAAAATGAGTGATTAAGAATAGGAGAGGGAACTTGTTGAGCTAAAAGCACAGTTGAATGTGTTTACAAATTTGCTACAATATAATGACGAGAAAAAAGGGTATGGGTGGAACCTGATTCAAAGGGTTAAATGATATGGTTAAAGATTATGGGACAAGACTCAAAGACAAAAGATGAGACACGAGTTGAAGGAAGAACTCAAACTACTGGATCTAAGGAGGAAGTTCACAAAGGGGAACCTGAGTACGGAGAAATCCTTAAAGAGGATGGTGATGAGGTTGACGTAGATTTTATGTTTGATGCATCAAATGAGGATACGAAGCCTTATGTTTTTCCTGATGGTTTGTTTATGGTTGCAGGTTTTATTCTAGATGATGGATAGTGTGTTGAAACTATCATGAAAAAAGAGGAAGATAGAGGAGAACAAAGTTCAAATTTTGTTCTCATCAGAGAGAAGGATCAATACTTGAATGGGATGCTCATAGGAAATGACGAGACAAAGGTAGAGACAACTTCCAGTCTTCACACTTATTGTGTGCATGCAGGTGCAACATAAGTGATTATCCATTTTCAAATTGATGCAAGTGGAATAAAAACCGAGGGTGAACAACTTGCAAAATTTGTTGTGAACGAGGATGAAACAAAGTTAAAAGAGGAAGATTATGTTGGTAGCATGAAGATGAGCTCGATCAGCAAATTGAAGTGAGACAAAAAGTTCAGAGAGAAACTTTATAAGAGTGGAATGAGGCTAAAATATACTTGAATGATTGTATATTTTTTTTGGAAATTTTTCACTTGAGATAATGAGCAGCAACATGGTGAAAATGATTGGTTTGGAGCAAGGAAGGAAAAATATGAATTATACTGGAATTCAAGAAGGAACAGTACAACAACATGAAAAGATTTATGCTCAGAAACAAAATATAAAAACTATGTATGGGATCCAGGAGGATGTTAAAAACAATAACTCATGGTCAAGGGACCATGAAATACTTTCTAACTTGGGAGTCTGATGTAGGAGCATTAGAGCTTCCAAGTCAGCCTGCTTACACATCCTCTGCCTCTCGCCCTCAGCATGTCCATTTTAACATTTTCTCTCAAGACTCAAGCTATTTGTGACTCATCCTCGGGCCTCCCCTTTAATCTTTTTGGAGATAAAACTCCAAATGGGGCTTCAATATTGTAAAGGAATTGTAAATCCTTAATTATGAATATTCTTAGTTATTTTATTTATTATATTGTAAAGGAATTTTAATTCCTTAATAGTAAATATTCTTAGTTCTTTTAATTATTATAGAATAGTTTTAGAAATAGCTATGGATAGGAAAGATTTTTCCATAAGAAAAATCTATTTTACCTTGAAAAGCATGGGAGCTTTATGGAATAAATCATGAGAGATTTAGGAAATAAATAATGAGAGCTTTATGGATGTAGAAAAATATAATTTTATTCTAACTTTGTATTTAATCATTGCAAGCCTACAAACAAAGCTAATGGCCAAACGTATGTAGAATCAGGCCATAGAAAGTTTTCTAGGAAATAGAGTTTCATATTTCTGTGGTGCTCATGAATTGTCTTTGTATGAATGTAAGGATTTTATTTTGTGCATGATGTAGATTTCACTGTAAGTGAAATAAAAATTTTATATGAAACATTTTTGTAAAACAAATTAAGGGCTTGATGATGAAGTGATTTGTTGTGTGATCTAGAGAAGGTGAATTTCAAGGAAAAGTTAAATTTTCCTGCATCACTATGTGCAAGAAGTAGGTTGCAGGAACCAAAGTTAGGATCTCAAGAATTATGTTGGGTTGTGTTATTCTTTCCACAACTAGCCCGCGTAGTGAACCGGGGGGTTAGGGGGGGGTCCCCCCTTCATTGCACCGATTGCGCAGCGGGGAGATCACATGGGGGCAACAGCCCCCCTATCCGAGGGATTTGATGGGGGCGGGTGTCCCACCTTTACGGGGTTTGGGGTAGCGCCCCAGGAAATTTTTTTTTTGGACCCTATATTAGGTTGGGAAGACCTACCTATGGTTTTGTGCATGATTTTCACACATGGTTTTGGACGCGGTGGTTTTTGGTTCATAGTTTTGGAAGCGATGATTTTTTGGTCCATGGTATTTGATGCTTTGGCATGTATAAATATGTATTGTAACATTGAAAGGAACATAATGAAAAATCAAGTTGGTAGTCCCAGATTTGGGATCCAGGGGAAAGTCTATGTGTATATGTGTTTTATGTGTTATGCTCTCGCATTGTTTATTTTCTATGTTTTAGAATTCATATGCAGGTAATTTCTGTATGGGGTTAAAACCTACATTTGGTATCATAGTTGTTTTGGCTTCAAGGGCACGCCTTGTTGATGAGGGGTTTCACTCATGCTTGTGGTAGACGCCATTCAGTGGGAGATCTGCAGGATCAATTCTGGTGGTGAAAGAAGATGGCGAGCAGCAGAAAGATAGAGATCGAGAAATTTAATGATTAGAGTTTTGGGTTGTGGAAACTCAAGATGGAGGATCTATTAGTGGATCATGGTAGATCCGGATACTAAACCAACAAGAGTGTCTGATGAAGAATGGAAGAAGCTCAATCAGAAGGCAAATAGCACAATATGATTGTATGTCTCAAATTTAGTATTGCTTAATGTATTAGGGGAAGCTACGGTAAAGGCTTTGTTGGACAAGTTAGGGACTTTGTACCAATCTAAGTCTCTGGTGAATAAATTGTTCCTACGGAAAAATTTGTATACCTGAGGATGAAAAATGGAGACTTGGTGACAGAACATCTGAATGCATTTAATATTGTGGTAAGTCAGTTATCGTCTGTTGATATCAAAATTTCAGATGAAGATAAGTGCATTAGTTTGTTGTGTTCTCTACCAGATTCGTGGGATAAACTGGTTATTGCAATAGGTATCAATGTAACTACCTTCCATTTGGATGAAATAGTCTCATCCTTGCTGACGAAGAAGATGAGACGAAAAAATATGGAGAGAAAGAATGGTGATGCCTTGTCTGTATGAGGACGATCCCAGAACAGAAATAAAAATAAGTCATCGAGTGGAAGATCTAAATCTAGAGGGAGATCTAAATCTCCAGGAAAACTTGTAAAGGTGGTGTGCTAGAAATGCGGAAACGAAGGGCACTACAAAAGGGACTGCAAATCTAAAGCTCCTGACAAAGGAAAGGGATCTGATGATGTTCCTTCTACAAAGGCAAAAACCACCTTAGATGAAGGTGGGAATGTGTACTTGGCTTCTTCAAGTACACGTGTAGATCATGAGGCATGGTTGATTGACTCAGGTGCATCCTTTCACTTCACTCCCCATAGAGAGTGGTTCTGTGAGTATGATAAATATGATGGTGGTGATGTCTTCTTAGGGGATGATAAGAAGGCTAGAATCGTTGGTCGCAGAAAAGTAAAGTTGAATTTGCAAGGTGGAAGAGTTAGAACACTTCCAGGTGTTTTGCATATGCCTGCATTGGCCAGAAATCTGATTTCTGTAAGCAAGTTGCATGATGTAGGTGTAAAAACGGTGTGCGAGAAGGATACCTACAAGATGGTTCAGGGAGCACTAGTATTGATGGGAGGAGTTCGGATTGGAACTTTGTACAAGATGCAAGGTAGCATTATTGTTAATGGGTGCAACAGTTCTGTGGTTCCTGAAAGTGGAGCAGAAAATCTAGTGGTCTCTGGAGAGAAGGCCATGTTGTGGCATCAAAGGCTTGGACATATTTGAGAGAAGGGCTTTCGAATACTTCATGGTAAAGGTATGGTAGAAGGTATGAGTAATAACTCTCTGGATTTTGATTTCTGTGAAAATTGTGTATATGGGAAGTAGAAACGGATGAGTTTCCCCTCTGGTGGTAAGAGGAAAAAATAGATATTAGAGCTTGTGCACAGTGATGTGCTTGGACCTGTGAAGGTTCCATCACTGGGTAAGTCTGTGTACTATGTATCATTTATAGATGACTTCTCAAGGAATACATGGATATATTTCCTTAAGAAGAAATCTGAAGTCTTGGACAGGTTTAAAGAATTTAAGGCTCT
>APFE030106214.1:0-50368 GCA_000404065.3 Pinus taeda | reverse complement strand
TTTGTAGGTTAACTGTTCATGAGAGAAGCTTATGTAAAATTTCATTCTTTTATTAATAAATTGCCTGAAGTGGCTGCCTTGGCTCAGGCCGTGGACTGTTTCCCTCTTTGAGGGTTTTAACCACGTCAAAATACTGGTGTATTGATCTGTGATCTGTTTGTGAGCGGTGTCCTTTGGTGTTATGTCTAAGAAACTTACCCTGTAAATTCCTACATCTTTCACATATGAGGGTATTTAGATGTGATGCATATGTACATGTTCCAAAGGAGAAACGAACCAAGTTGGATAGTAAATCTAAAAAGTTTGTCTTTATTGGGTATAAGGATGGTTTAAAGGGTTATAAGCTTTGGAACCCAGTAACAAGGAAGGTTGTATATAGCTGAGATGTGGTGTTCAGAGAGGTGAAAGATGTTATTAATCATGAAGTCCAACCAAAGGAACCTGAGAAGATAGAGTTTGAGATAAAGGAGGAATAATCAGACTCTATATCAGAGGAGGAATCAAAAGATGAAGAGCCACAAACTCTGGGTGTGAGAAGATCAGTTTGAGAAAGAAGGTAGCGAGAAAGGTATAGTCCATCTGCTTTCTGTTCAAAATTTTCTTTATCTATTACTGGTGATGATCCCAGAACTGTGAAGGAAGCAGTAGATTCATAGGATGGAAAACTCTGGAAAGAGGCCATCATTGATGAAATGGCATCTTTTCACAAAAATGAGGCTTGGGATCTAATGGAGTTGCCAGCTGGAAGGAAACCTAATGGCAGAAAATGGGTGTTCAAGAAGAAGACAAATGCAGAAGGAAAGGTGAAGAAATACAAAGCTCAGTTGGTAGAAAAAGGTTATTCCCAGGTGCCGAGAACTGATTTTGGTGATATTTTTTCTCCTGTTGCCAAGGTAACTTCTATTAGATTAATTTTAACTATTATTGTTGTTAGTTTCCTATACCAATAGGAGTCATAATTTTTGAATGGCTGAGATTAAACCTGTAATATGTACATACCTTTGCTTTTTGCAAATGTTTTCCATATTCAAAAAAATAAAAAATGTAAAGAGGGTATGTCCTAAAATAAAAATCAAAGGGAAAAAATAATAAAAAGGTCAAAAAAGATAAATAAATAAAAAATATGAACCCCAAGAAAAGAAAAGACCATGAAAGTGTGCTAGTCAAAATGCCACTACTATTTAATTTTTATGCAGAATAAATGATTGTGTGCATTTTGTAACCTATGCCACAATCCATGATAGTCAAAATGTTTAAACTTGGTTATTTCATGTTTCAATTTCAGGTTTATAGATAGAGAATGAAAACCTAACCAAAGAGTGTAATCTTGGCAAATAAGTAGATTAGGTAGAGTAAATAAAAAGGAGCTCAACTATATAATCTGAGCCCTTGGATGTAATAACGTTAGATTTAGTCATATTATCATTGTAAAGAAAAGAAAAATGTTTGATAAGGGTTTTCTAGCTTAAATGCACCCTAATAAAGAGATATAAAAATGTTAGGATGAGTAGATGGGTAGGTAGAAGAAAGGTCACAAAATTGTGATGATTGTTAGACAAAAGCACATTTATCACCCTCATCATGAAATTTCTAAGTATGAATGAGAAATGGGACTGGCATAAGATTCACAAAGTCAAATTAACTAATTTCCCCTCACTCATTTCACCCTTTACTTAATTAATTTCTCACAATAAGTTTGCAGTATCCAAAATCTTAAGTCAAAGGGGCTCAGAGTATTTCTTTGACTTCTGGAGGGACTAGACCCTCGACCCAATGACTTATAGATCTTAAGTACTAAAATCCCCTCATAAACATTCACCCCCTTCAATTCGTTCATTTCCCCTGGGAAATCCCTTTTCCTAAGGTTAAGACACCAATCTCCTAAGGAAAAGCAATCACCCGCATGGATACCTCTTTTTATGAAAAACCCACAAAATTGCACTTAGTCTAAGTTGTAATGTTTCTATGTAAAAAGCGAAGGAATTACAAAAACACATTATGCTTAGCGCACTTCATTTATCTCCAACAATTTTCATATTAACTTTTAACATTATTTATATGTTAATTCGCAAAAAAACCCCTTTTCCCGTATATTTTATTAAACCCCTTTAATATTAATATCCCTACCCCAAAGTTTGAAATATAAATGTTATAATATACAAACCCCAAAAAAATACATAATTAATCGATCTACGAGTAATTAAAGTCAGACCATTCACCAATCATATCCCACCTGATACCTTAACCCCCGCTTTAATCCCTCATTAAGCTAAAACTGCTGCATTTAATTGATCATCGGGCCCCTCCATTACCTTCCATGCAACTCCCGCGCCCGACCACCACATGATCTCCCACCTCCTCATTCGACAACCCATGTTGATTTCGGAAGGGCCCGAAATCTGAACGATACCCGCCCGAAATGGGTTGTTTTCTGTTGAGCCCCCGAGGCGACATGGCGCTCGATGAGTGGAATTGAGCAGCCTCCCCCTAATACCACCAAGCACCCAAAGGTTGTGCGAAATAAACCACTTATCGGCAGCTTTCTACTCGCCAAAACAGTCACTGTTCATCCCGATACACGACAAACGGTCACTGTTCACCCTACCTGCCAAATTGACTTTTTGCGCATAAATCCAAAAAAGCCCCAAATCATTGTTTTTATCATTTTTTAAATATAATTTTCCATGCATGCGCATGTGAACATTGAAAGTCGTCAACCCACGTACACTTGCACTCTGAAGACGCCAAAAGCTCCCAAATTGCCATCCAGCCTAATTGAAGCCTTTTCAACTGTTTAGAATTTCCAATTACCTGGTTCACGCCCCATTTCTTCAATTCCAGGTATTTAAGCCAGAATCCATTGAAATCCCTATTAAATTTCTGAACCAATCTCTAAAGCTTTCTTAATTGAAATTAAAGGGAACTTTAGTAACATAAAACCCACCTGGAATTGAACCCCCATTACTTCAAAAACTAAAAATTTATTGTCTCCATTCTTAAATCCACAAGAAATAAGAATGGCTGCCCCTATTGCCATGGATGTCAGGCCAATTACTACTCCTCACCTGGACCTAGACCACCTTCCCCTTGCTAATAAAGATTTCCAAATCAAGGACACCTCTGTCCATGAACCCCCTATCTAACTGTAATGCTGATACAGAGACGAATACCTCAACCACGCCAATAAAATAGGTCTTTGGGAGTCTAATTTGCCCAAATACCAATTCCCTGAGGTGCACATCTTTCCAGAGATTGTCCATTATTTCCATGCAAACTACATTCCTAGTAAAAGAACAGTGATGTCCCTGGACCACACCATACTTTTCACCATCACTGCCGAGTCAATCAATGAAATGTTGCAACTACAACCAGGGTAGAACTTAACCCCTATTTTAATTGGAGACCTACTAGACAGATTTCCCAAGCTTACCATTGCCAAACCTGCTGAAATTTTCCAAACCTTCATCAGGGAATAAAAGCACATCCCAACAAACCCTCCCCCATATGTGGCTACCATATTTTCCCCATTTGGTCAGGATATAGTAGCAATGATCCCTTGTGTTTTAGGATATACCACCAGTGAGTACATAGATGAAATCATTTTAGCCTTTATGTCCATTTTCTCTCCTGGACAGCCCCCTGCTGTCATATATGATTATGCCAAGTACATAGCTGATAGGATGCATGAACAATTTCAGAGAATGAGTAATGAAAGAGTGTCTAAATATTCTTCAGTTTTGTACCACCTTTTCTTATACTACCAAGCTGAAAATTTCCCCTTCACTCTCCAAAATCTTGACACTAAAGGTCATCATAGGTTAGTAATTTTTTGGACCCCTTTGATACATAAGTATGATTCCCTATATCTATACACAAACTTCATAGATATTTTTGTACATCCAATAGTGACCATGCTGCTAGGAAGTCCTCCTCCAAGAATCAGTTCAGATATCAAGAGGATCCTGCAACGCAAAGTGAGATATTGGTACTTGTACCAAAATCACACAGAAATTAGGATCTATGGTTGTGAGTTGGACCCATATAAACTACCCAGATACCTCCTAATGAGGTTATTTTCTCTAGAGTACTACAGGCAAATAATCAACTCAGATGAGGTGCATTTTGCTAAGGCCAAAAAGAAAGCCCATCTCAGAATCAAAGATCAACTAGGCCCCTTTATATGTAATAGCAGAGAAGCTGGAAGATAAGTAGAGGAAATCCTTCAGAGACTTAAACTAAAACAAAGCTTCATGTGGAGATATGACCCCTGTGACATCATCTGCAATAGAAGACAAAAAAACAAGATGGCTCCCTACATTCACCACTAAATCCCTATGATAGAGAAATTTGCAAACAAATTAGAATGGGTGGATAATACTTTAGTGGACAGGGATAGCACTAAAGTAGCAGTTCAAAATGATTTAATTGATTTAGAGAAAAGACTTGATGAAGGTTCTTTCTTGCAAGTGCCAGGAGAATCTCAAGACTAAGGAGAGTCCAAAATCCAAGAAGAATCACAGGCACAGGGGGAATCTTAGGCATAAAGTGAATCACATATAGAAGAAGAATCTGAGGTGCACGAAGAGTCAGAGCAGCCAGACCTATCAGAGGAATTAGGTCAAACAGGTATACAACAGCCCACTATGAGTACTCCCCCTAACTTGAAAACTCCTATGAATGAGGAAAAAGGCCTCAAAAGGAATAGGGAAGAGGCCACTACATTAGGAAGAGCACCTACACAAACATATGCAGAAACCAGCCTAGTCAAAAGGAAAATATTAAATCATGTGTCAGAATAGGAATTCACAAAAGAAACTGTCGGGGCCACCAACACTGAAAGAGAAAGATGCAGGCCTACCACTCCCTCTGGGGGCACACTAGAACCTTCCACATCAAATACTCAGATGTTGGAAATGCAACAGAGTGTTGAAGTGTCCCCCTTTAGGATGCCAGCTGACAGGGATCAAGACATCAAGGACAGGTACAAGGATATAAAGGCTAAGAATGAGAGGCTAAAAGCCCAAACTTATGCATAGTACCTAAATATGGCACCTACAAACCAGACAAGGCTAATGTCAGCCTATGATGTGAAAGAGGTCAAAATGCAGATGACATTTATGAAGCCCACTACTCAACAACCAAGGACAGCAACGGACTTCAAAAAGGTAGATTTTGAAGTACTAGCAAAGGACATACATCCTATTAACCAGATTGAGCTAAACAAACATATAGGGGAGATGATTTACTCCACCTTGACAGGGAAAGCCATTGCAGCTCATCAATTGCAGAATTCCCTAAATAACATATCATCTCAATTCCAATTGGAAAAGGCCTCTTCACAAGCAAAGGACACCATAATCAAGTCCTTAGAGGGCTTAATCATTGAGTTGGGACATGATCCCAAAGATGTGAAGGCCGCTGAAGGATTGATCAAAAATAAAAATGATGGCATAACTGCTTTGAAGATGCAACTTAAGATTCCTCCACTGCTATCACCCACAGATAGCAGAAGTCTTAGAGACCCAAAAAGGACAAGAAGAGCCTATGGACTTGGTCCTCAAGCTAAATGACTATTTGAAAGAAACAGAGAAATAATTGGACACACTAATTCAGTCCAAACAAAGTGAACTAGCCACCACTTCTACAACTGCCATTCCCACAGTAACAATTGCAGTTCCCTCAACACTGGTAGCATCCTTGGCACCAGCAGACCCACCTACCATAGCACTACTAGTCACAATTGGGTCTTCAATAGTAGGTACCTCAACAAAAAAGATAGCAGAGTTAGTGAAAGCCATGGAAGAAATGTCTACCCAGGCAACAAAACTTAAAAGGCTCAAGGAGAAAGTGACAAGCTTAGAAACTTACTGCAAGCTTGCCCAGATTTAATAGAGAGAAGAAACATAGAAAGCCATAAGGATGGGTGAGAAGATTAAGATCCTAGAGAAGGATCTAACTCTACAAAAGCCACTAGGATAGACTAAGGAAATGATTTGGGCTAATATCATTGACTCTGTCAATGATATTTGGCCATCAATTCAAGTAATATTTGAGCAAACAGAACTGGTGAAAGTGGCCATCGAAGCAATTCAAAAAGTAAAGGAAGACTTAGGAGACCAGCCTGAGGATGCTAATCGACTCATCCACTTCTTGAACATTAAGAATAGGCATGAACTAAATGAGCTTGTTGTGGAGGATAGAACTACACCCATCATAGAAGTCAAAAAGGTTCTTTCTAAAAGAAACCTTATGCTTAACCTGGAGGAAAAATGCCATAACATGTAGGTGGGCATTGACAGATTCATGGCAAAGTTTCAAATTTTGAGGGATAAAGGCCTTTCAAGTCCTATGGTCATCCATGACAAACTTATGACCCAATTAGACTATGTTGATAGATTAAAGAAGTTGTCCAAGGAACATGCAAGCACTACAGGAATCAAAGCCTTGCCAACAGTGAAAGTATTGTATGATACTTTAGAAAATCTATTTTTCCTAGAGCATGAGGTGAAACATCTACTTGCCACCAAGCCAAATTTTTCAAAATACACTGAGGCAGACGAGATCTATAGGAGAATTCTCAATGTAAAGTTACTTGAGGATGAATGGTGGGAAAAAATGACAAATTTATTATAAGTTACCACAGTAAATCTGAATGGCAGCCAGATGAAACAGGTGAACAGGGTCAAAGAGTAGCAGGTTAAAAAGTATCAGTAAAATACCAAAAACAAAGATGATTCCAGTGTACACATATTAGCCAGCCTAAAAGGGCTCAAGTTCAATTGCAACAGCTAGCACTACCATAATATGAGGGATAGCATGATGCAGTTTTCCATCTATCTCTATCTTTATGCTTGAAGATACTTTTATTTCCCTAAATAAAGCTCAAACTATTATGAGATATTTTGTAAAACGTTTTGTATAAGTACTTCCCATTTCAAAGTATTTAGTGTGGATTCAAAGACATTTCTGTAGACTTTTATCTAAAATCAAAGTGCTATTGTATCAAAATTGGATTGGCTTGCTGGATCATGGAATAAAGTTCAGAAATTTTACAGGATTCTTGTGTGAAGTGTAAATAAAATAAGTATTCTCTCATGTGTATTATTGTTTTCCTTATGTTTATTAATAATCATATGTGTTTCTATGAAATATGAATGGTAAACTAGGAATGGTATTCCAGAACTTGCTTTAATGCACCCTGTCTTGTCTATTTACCTTCTTAATGTTTTCTACTAAACTATCTTAGTTAGGGAATTCTTCAATGCTCCCTTACTTCCGTAGTTTTTCCTTATGATCTATGTAGCAAAGGATTCTTAATTTCTCTTTATTGATGATCACCCTTTGTTCCTCATTTTGATCCCGGTTTAAGGATTCTTCATTGCCCTTTTACCCTGGTTAGAATCATTCCATCCATCAACTCTTTGAAGATTTGCCTTTTGCTTTGCTAGCCGACCCTGTGAACAATCCCTTTAATGATCTGATCCAGTTAAGCTATCCTTTGATTGACTCCATAGCCCAATGGCTTAAAGACCTAGCTCTATCCATCTGCTCCAAGAATTCCACACACAACTTTCAATCAAAATCAAAATCCTCATGAACACTAAGAACTAACCTAAAATCTAATAAAAAAAGTTAAATTATGAAGAGAGAGCCCTCTCTAGACTTAGGTTTGCTAGAACCCGAGTCTAAAAGATTTGGTTTGTGGTTACCTCGGATTATTCCTTCTTTGATAACTTCTAGGGAAAACTTCTGAGTGATAACATAGTGGCAACCATTTTGGGGACTCAAATCCTGAGTCTTAATAAACCTTTGATAAATTTCAAATCTTTATTTCAAGCCTCTTGAAGGGTTGATTAGAAGTTATTTACATTTCATAAAAAGAAAGTAATTAGAAGAATTCGAAATTCTGGCTTCAAGGAGAACTCACTATTCTAGGTCCAACCCAGATCCAAATCCTCCACAAGTATTTGATAATCCTAATCTGATTTCAAGAATATCCAAAAGACAAGAAAGTTCAGTTAGTCCTACACCTTCAATTGAAGCAGATTCATGCCCTGATGAGTGGTTATTTTTAGAAGATCCCCCATTTGACGAGTCATTTGACCTTTCCCTATTTAGGACTGGATCTGAAAGTGCACTTGATGACATGGTTCTAGATCTATAATTTATAGCATAACTTGAAGTCCAAATGGAAAACTTGTCAATTGATCGGTATATTCTAAATTCCCCTCAGCCATCCCTTACTATTGTTAAGATCCCTAAGATTTTCGAAACAATTTCAACTCCCTTTTGTTCACCATTATTCATTTCCATCTCTGAAGTTCATTCCTCACCTCCATTTATACCTTCACTTCCCCACCAACCTATCATTACACATCAGTCACCCATTACTCCCAGTTCCCCATCACCCATTGTATCATCTTCGGGAACCCAAACTCCACCTCTTAGTCCTGCCCAACTTAGAGCCATGGCAAATAGATATGCTCCTCTTGTGTTTCCTGCTCCACGAGGTGCCATGCCACAAGATTACTAAAACAAAATTATCCAATTTGATGGCATAGGAACTTACATAGCACACAAACAAAAGGACGGATTTCCTTGAATTACATGAAATTGATATTGGAGATGTCCAAATGAGACTGTTTACTCAAACTCTAGTTGGTGATGTAAGAACATGTTTTATATCTTTACCTGCTAATAGCATAGACACTTTAGAAGTATTTTATCATAAATTTTTAAATACATGGGAAAAGAAAAAGAACCCTTTACAGATCCTTTTAGAATATGAAAACATCAAGAGAGGACCAAATGAAATAGTCCAAGATTATTGTACTAGATTCAACAATATATATAATGCAATACTAGTCAATATCAGACCCCCACCTGGCTTAGCTCTAATAAAGTTTCCTAATAGGTTTGATACCGATATGGCCTTCCAACCTAGAGAGAGAAATCCTCCAACTTTAGAAGATATGCAGAGCGTAGAAGTTAGTGTAGAAGCTAATTTGTTAGCAAAAATAGCTAGGGTTAGGAATGAAATAAGAGGACCCTTGAAAGATGAAGCCTCATCCTCTGTCCTTAAAATAGATGCCCTAGCCAAAGGAATGGAAAAAATGATGGATAGGATAGAGAACATTGAAAGGAAGCCTCACTGGGATAATCAACAGACACCTCTAGTGAGAAATCCAAACTTTAGAAAGAATCAAAATCAGAACACTAGAAAAAATGGACCTGATCAGAATATTAGGCCACCTTTTCAAGAAAACTATGTTGAAACTTCCCATTCAGAAGACCTTGAACAAGATACACAAATTAACTTAATGGGATTAGATGATGAGGAAACTATCATTTTGACTCAAGATGATCAGGAACTACACATGCTTCAGTAGTTGTAGACCCAATCAGGAGAATCATTTGATTACAAGCAAGGGTATGATTCTGCTATCTTCGAAGTGCACAAATACTACAACTTGAGGAGTGAAAAGAACACTGATACTCCTGACCAAAACAAGAGCATAGTACCAAATCAACCTAAGAAATCAAAGCAGTTCCAATTACAAAAACTCTCCAAATCCTCTCTAGACCATATCATTATCCCTCTGGTCCCACCATTGTAGATATAACCAATGACCATCCCCCTCATAATCAACCATCCACTTTAACCCCCTCCAAGGAGACAGCGGAGGAAACTCCAAACATCATATTAGAAAATCCACAGAAAAAGACTTCAAATGTAGAAAAATAAGACCAACCTACTCCAAATCCTACCATGAAAATTCCAAATCCTCAAACAGAAAAAGGCCCTTTGCCTTTCAATTTGGGAACAAATGTGGCAAAGCTAAAAATTTCAGTCCCCTTAACATAGTTGATTAAAAATGAAACTTACAAATCTCAAATAAGCAAATCTTTAAACTTTGTTGAGAATGAAGACTCTGTTATCTTATTTAATGATCAACCAGAGCTGATATTCATTCCTAATGTTAATGGAAAACCATTAGAAGGAGGGATACCACCCTTTTATATTAGCCTTAACATTCACAATAAGATCTTACACAATGCAATGTTAGATTCTGGGGCCTCACACAATTTAATGCCTAAATCTATTATGGAAAAATTGAATTTGGACATCACTAGACCTTAAAAGGACCTGTTTTCATTTGATTCAAGTCAAGTAAAGTGCGTATGGCTAATTAAAGAACTGTGTGTTTCCCTAGTACAATATCCTATTAAGACCATTCTCATGGACATAGTTGTTGTTGATATACCACCTAAATATGGCATGCTATTGTCTAGATCATGGGGAGCTAAACTGTAAGGATCTTTGCAACTTGACATGTCATATGCCACAATTTCAGTCTTCGGACATCCTAAAAAACTGTATAGAGAATCCCTAATGAAATATGTAGTGAGTGGCCAGGCTAGGCCTCAAAACTTTCCTATCTATTACATGCATTCTGACATCAATTCTTTTATTTTGTACAATGTTGAACAAACACAAGAAACTACTTCAAGCAACATTATTTCAAAACCAAAAGAAATTGCAGTTACTGTTCCAAATGAAATTGTCCAAACTCAAGAGCTTTTAGATAAAAAAAGATAATCAAGAGACCTTAATCAAAGAAGATTTTGTCCCCCCAGACAATAAGAATTATGAACATGAAATACTATGGCATCTTGAATTTGATGGATCAGTAAACAATTTAGGAGCAGGAGCAGGAGTATGGATCTACAATTTAGAGAATGATTATTCAGAGGGCCATGCCTACAAACTAAATTTCAAATGCACAAACAACATGGTTGAGTATGAAGCACTTCTTTTAGGTCTCAAATTGGTTAAAAAGTTAGGAGCTATAAGATTTTCTATTATGGGAGATTCTGAGTTGGTTATCAAACAAATTAATGTTGTATATATGACCAAGGACCCTAGATTAAGTTTTTATAGAGGAACAGTTGTAGAAATATTGAACACTTTTCTAGAAACTAAGCTTGCAGTCCTTCCAAGGAAACATAATATGCAGACTCATAGTTTAGCAATGTTTTCCAGCACTTGTAAGTTACCATTTCAACCAAACCATTAGTACACTGTTGAGGTTAGGCATAGACCTGCTATCCTAGATAACTTGAAAAACTGGCAAGTATTTGCTAATGACCAACAAATAAACAATTTTTTGACTCTAGAGGAAGAATTTGTAAATAGCCACATAGATACTGACATAACATTAGATCTTGATTTTACGGATAAAATAGAAATTAATAAATTGGAAGATGAAGAGATAGATAGATTCCATCCCACAAAATTTACAAAATCAGATATTCACGACCTAAAACAAGTTGAAATTGAAGAGATAATTAACAAATATCCTAAAATCATTAATCTCAAAGACAACTTTTTGCCCAAAGGATTAAACCCTTTGGAAGACTTGTTTGATTCAAATGATGTCCCTAGAAAACCAAAGATGGAGCCCTTAAAATTTGATATAGAGGAGTGCAATATAGGGACTAAGGAAAATCCAAAAATGATAAAAGTTTCAAAGTCTTTACCTCCTACTGAAAAAGTGAAATACATAGAACTTCTAAAGGAATTCCAAGATTTTTTTGCTTGGAGTTATGAGGACCTCAAGTCCTATGACACCAGCATGATACAACACACCATCCCCATAAAAGAAAACCAGAATCCTTTTAGACATAAGCTTAGGAGGATTGATCCCATTCTATTTCCTTTTATTGAAAAAGAAATCATAAGAATATATGAAGCCAAGATAATAGCACCAATTAGATTCTCTGATTGGGTTTCAAATTTGGTGCCCACCAAGAAAAAGACTAGTGAAATTAGATTGTGTGTTGATCTCAAGAAACTCAATAAAGTTTCACTTAAAGACAATTACCCTCTCCCTAAAATGGATCATATATTAGAAAGGGTAGTAGGGTCAACCAGAATCTCATTGTTGGATGGGTTTTCTGGTTACAATTAGATTTTAGTTCACCCAAATGACCAAGCAAAAACTGCATTCACTACTCCTTGGGGCACATTCATGTATGTGAAGATTCCTTTTGGATTAAATAATGCAGGGGCCACCTTTCAAAAAGCTATGTACATTGCCTTTGCTAAGGAAATCCATGACTTCCTAGTGGGCCTAATGGTTAAGAGCATGTGTTTCCTCCTAAGAGGTCACAAGTTCAAAACCAGAGGGGGGTAGAGTATGTATGCCTTCTTAGACTTAGCAGTCAAATCGCTGCGCGGAGGTGGGTCCCTTGTCCCACAAACAAGGGGGTCTCATACACCAATTTGGTGTCTGGCTTGGCTGTGACCTTAAAAAATATACTTGGATGATATTATTGTATTCTCAAAATCTGATAAACAACACTTAGACTATCTAAGGCAAGTTTTCATCAAATGGAAGAAGTATGGAATTTATTTGAACCCTAACAAATCTTTATTTGGGTTAGAAGAGGGTAAATTGTTAGGCCACATAATCTCTAAAGATGGTATCCGAATATACCCTGCAAGAATTGAAGCCATCTTACTGATACAACATCCTAGGAGCATTAGGGAATTACAAGCCTTTTTAGGAAAAATAAACTTTCTTAGGAGATTTATTTCTAACTTAGCAGAATTAATTAGATCACCGAATAACATGTTGAAGAAAGGTTCGACCATAAAATGGACAGCTTAGGCTAAGAAGTCTTCTGAAGATATTAAACTAGCCTTAACAAAAACACCAATTTTGATCAGTTCGAAGTTTGATAGGGATTTCATTATATTCTCATTTGCCTCAAAACACACAATTATTGTAGTCCTACTACCGAAAAATGATGAGGGTTATGAACAACCTATTGCCTTTTTTAGCAAAGCCCTGAGAGATGCCTCTTTAAAATACAATATAATGGAAAATCAAGCTTTTTCTTTGGTCAAAGCTATCAAAGATTTTAGAGTTTACATTTTATATTCTCATATAATAGCCTATGTCCCCAATGCAATAGTCAAGGATATCCTAACACAGGATGGTCCAGATGGAAAGAGAGGGAAATGGATTGCTACTATATTAGAAAATGACCTAGAAGTCAAGCCAAAAAAGTTAATCAAAGGCCAAGGTTTAGCCAAGCTCATGGTTGAATCGAATTGTTAGGCCTTAGACATAAATTTTATTGCAGAAATGGATAATGGAGAGGAGAAGGCAACTCCACCAATTAGCTAGGCCTTTATTAAATCACCATGGTATGCTAACGTCATATATGTTCTACAGAAATTACAAGCTCCTCCTGAATTATCCAAGACCAAAAGCAAGTTTTAAAAAATGAAATCTTTAAAGTTTTGCATACTTGAAAATGATTTGTTTTGGAGGAATCATGAAGGTATCCTTCTTAACTGTTTATTAAAAGAAGAATCTGACAAGGTGTTACAATAATTTCATGCAGGTGACGATGGAGGACGTCTTTACTGGAAAGCCACTGCTGACAAGATTATTAGAGCTGGTTTCTATTGGCCCACTTTGTTTTCTGATGTAAATAAATTTGTAACCTCATGTCATAAATGCCAAATTTTTGTAAGGAAAGAAAAGGCTTTTACCCCTACCCCTATAACCAATATATGTTGAAGCACCCTTTTAGCAATGGGGTCTTGACTTCATTGGTGAAATCCACCCACCTTCATCTGCCCAACACAAATGGATTCTCACTACTACATATTACTTTACTAAATGGATAGGAAACATACCATCAAGGCAAGCCATTGATACTATTATTATAACCTTCCTTGAATCCAACATCCTATCTATATTTGGGTGCCCAACCAAGATCATCATTGATAATGTAGTAGCCTTCAAATCTAAGAGAATGATTGATTTCTGTAATAAGTACCATATAACATTGGGCCATTCCACATCTTATTACCCCCAAGGAAATGGACTATCAGAGTCCTCAAATATAAGTCTTGTAAATATCATCAAAAAACTATTAGAACACAACAAGAAAACATGGAACAATAAGCTAATGAATGCCTTATGGGCAGATAGGCTAACCACAAATAAATCCATTGGTACTAGTCCTTATCAATTAGTTTATGGAATGGAAGCTATTTTCCCATATTCCTTGGGAACACCAATGATGAAGTTGCTCCAACAGTTGCAGGTTGAACCAAATGACATTCAAAGGAGAATCAACCAAACTATTCACTTGCAGCAGACTAGGGAAGAAGTATACATCAGATCTCAAGTTGTGCAGGAATGGATCCAGAAGGCTTTTGATAAAAGGACTAAGGTAGAAGAATTATACCTAGGAGATAAAGTTTTGAAATAGGACTCAAGAAGAGAGGATAAAGGTAAACATGGGAAATTTGATTTCCTATGGAAAGGCCCATATATCATCTATGCATTCAGAGGTAATAATGCTTTCTTCCTTAAAGAAATGGATGGCACAGAAGCAGAAGGAGGACAATTTAATGGTCAAATGCTTAAACACTACATTGAACCTAGTTACTGATTCCACTAATTATTTGTACATATTCTATGTTTCAAAGTCTAGAGTTCATTGGATAGTGATTCTTTGGAGTTGAAGCCCGAAGAGAAGGCCCTAAGCTTTAAAGGTTTTACTATTATAAATAGCAATAATGCAAAAAAGTGAAAAGGGAAAAGTTGCAGAAGAACATCAGAGCAATTTAGAAGGCCATTGATCTACAAGTTATTGACATTTCACCAAGAAATGCCATCCCCAAGTGGATCCATTGTTAGGTTCCTATACCAATAGGAGTCATAATTTTTGAATGGTTGAGATTAAACCTGTAATATGTACATACCTTTGCTTTTTGCAAATGTTTCCATATTCAAAAAAATAAAAATGTAAAGAGGGTATGTCCTAAAAGAAAAATCAAAGAAAAAAAAGGTCAAAAAAGATTAAAAAAAAAATATGAACCCCAAGAAAAGAAAAGACCATGAAAGTGTGCTAGTCAAAATGCCACTACTATTTACTTTTTATGCAAAATAAATGATTGTGTGCAGTTTGTAACCTATGCCACAATCCATGATAGTCAAAATGTTTAAACTTGGCTATTTCATGTTTCAATTTCAGGTTTATAGATAGAGAATAAAAATCTAGCCAAATAGTGTAATCTTGGCAGATAAGTAGATTAGGTAGAGTAAATAAAAAGGAGCTCAACTGTATAATCTGAGCCCTTGGATGTAATAAGGTTAGATTTAGTTAGATTACCATTTTAAAGAGAAGAAAAATGTTTGATAAGGGTTTACTAGCTTAAATGCACCCTAATAGAGAGAAGTAAAAATGGTAGGATGAGTAGATGGGTAAGTAGAAGAAATGTTGCAGAATTTTGACGATTGTTAGACAAAAGCACATTTATCACCCTCATCATGATAGTTCTAAGTATGAATGAGAAATGAGACTGGCATAAAATTCACAAAGTCAAATTAACTAATTTCCCCTCACTCATTTCACCCTTTACTTAACTAATTTCCCACAATAAGTTTGAAGTACCCAAAATCTTAAGTTAAAGGGGCTCACAACATTTCTCTGACTTCTGGAGGGACCGGACCCTCAGCCCAATGACTTATAGATCTTAAGTACTAAAATCCCCTCATAAACATTCACCCCCTTCAATTCATTCAGTTCCCCCTAATAAACCCCTTTTCCTAAGGTTAAGACACCAATTTCCTAAGAAAAAACAATCACCCCCATGGATACCTCTTTTTATGAAAAACGCACAAAAATGCACTTAGCCTAAGTTGTAATGTTTCTATGTAAAATGTGAAGGAATTACAAAAACACATTATGCTTAGCGCACTTCATTTATCTCCCACAATTTTCATATTAACTTTTAACATTATTTATATGTTAATTCCCGAAAAAACCTCTTTTCCTATATATTTTATTAAACCCCTTTAATATTAATATCCCTACCCCAAAGTTTGAAATATAAACTTTATAATATACAAACCCCAACAAAAGACATAATTAATCGATCTGTGATTAATTAAAGTCTAATCATCCGCCAATCATATCCCACTCGATACTTTAACCCCCGCTTTAATCCCTCATTAAGCTAAAACCGCCACGTTTAATTAATTGGCCGGCCCCTCCATTACCTTCCGTGCAACTCATGCGCTTCACCACCACATGATCTCCCCCCTCCCCATCCAACGGCCCATGTTGATTTCGGAAGGGCCCGAAAACTGAATGATACCCGCCCGAAATGGGTTGTTTTCCGTTGGGCCCCCAAGGCGACGTGGCGCTCGATGAGTGGAATTTGGTGGCTTCCCCCAATACCACAAATCACCCAAAGTTTGTGCAAAGTAAACCACATACCGCCAGCCCGCTACTTGCCAAAACAATCACTGTTCATCCTACTACACGACAAAAGGTCACTGTTCACCCGTACCCGCCAAATTGACTTTTTGCACATAAATCCAAAAAAGCCCCAAATCATTGTTTTTATCATTTTTTAACTATAATTTTCCATGTATGCACATGTGAACGTTGAAAGACGTCAACCCACATGCACTTGCACTCTGAAGACGCCAAAAGCTCCCAGATTTCCTTCTAGCCTGATTGAAGCCTTTTCGACCGTTCAGAATTGCCAGTTACCTGGTTCACACCCCATTTCTTCAATTCCAGGTATTTAAGCCAGAATCCATTGAAAGCCCTATTAAATTTCCGAACCAGTCTCTAAAGCTTTCGTAATTGAAATTAAAGGGAACTTTAGTAACATAAAACCCACCTGGAATTGAACCCCCGTTACTTCAAAAACTGAAAATTTACCATCTCCATTCTTAAAACCACAAGAAATAAGAATGGTTGCCCCTATTTCCATGGATTTCAAGCCAATTACTACTCCTCACCTAGACCTGGACCACCTTCCCCTTGTTGATAAAGATTTCGAAGTCAAGGCCACCTCTATCCATGAATCCCCTATCAAACTGTACTGCTAGTATAGAGACCAATACCTCAACCATGCCGATAAAATAGGTCTTTGGGAGTCTAATTTGCCTAAATACCAATTCCCTAAGGTGCACATCTTTCCAGATATTGTCCATTATTGCCATGCAAACTAAATTCATAGTCAAAGAGGAGTGATGTCCCCAGACAACACCATACTTTTCACCATCACTGCCGAGTCAATCAATGAAATGTTGCAACTACAACTAGGGCAGAACTTAACCCCTTTCTCAATTGGAGACCTACTAGACAAATTTCCCAAACTTACCACCGCTAAACTTGCTGAAATGCTCCAAACCTTCATTAGGGAAGAAAAGCACATCCCAACAGACCCTCCCCCATATGTGGCTACCATATTTTCCCCATTTGGTCAAGATATAGTAGCAATGATCTCTTGTGTTTTAGGCTATACCACCAGTGAGTACATAGATGAAATCATTTTAGCCTTCATGTCCATTTTCTCTCCTGGACAACCCCCTGCTGTCATATTTGATTATGCCAAGTACATAGCTGATAGGATGCATGAACAATTTATGAAAATGAGTAATGAAAGAGTGTTTAAATATTCTTCAGTTTTATACCACCTTTTCTTATACTACCAAGCTAACAAGTTCCCCTTCATTCTCTGAAAGCTTGACACTAAAGGTCATCCTAGGTCAGTAATTTTTTGGACCCTTTTGATACATAAGTATGATTCCCCATATCCATACATAGACTTCATTTATCTTTCTATACATCCAGTATTGACCATGCTGCTAGGAAGTCCTCCTCCAAGAATCAATTCAGATATCAGGAAGATCCTGTAGCTATCAAAACAACACAAAGTGGGAGATTGGTACTTGTACCAAAATCACACAGAAATTAGGATCTATGGTTGTGAGTTGGCCCCATATAAATTTCCCAGATACCTACCAATGAGGTTATTTCTCTAGAGTACTATAGGCAAATAACCAACTTAGATGAGGTTCATTTTGTTAAGGCCAAAAAGAAGGCCCAACTCAGAATCAAAGATCAACTAGGCCTCTTTGTATGTAATAGTAAAGAAGCTGGAAGAGAAGTAGAGAAAATCCTTCAGAGACTTAAACTAAAACAAAGCTTCATGTGGAGATATGACCCCTGTGACTTCATCTGCAATAGAAGACAGAAAAATAAGATGGCTCCCTACATTCAACACCGAATCCCTATGACAGAGAAATATGCAAACCAATTGGAATGGGTGGAGAATACTTTAGTGGATAGGGATAACACTGAAGTAGCAGTTGAAAATGCTCTAATTGATTTAGAGAAAAGACTTGATGAAGGTTCTTTCCTATAGGTGCCAGGAGAATCTCTAGCCCAAGGAGAGTCCCAAATCCAAGAAGAATCACAGGCACAGGGGAAATCTCAGGCACAAAGTGAATCACATATAGAAGAAGAATCCCATGTGTAGGAAGAGTCAGAGCAGCCAGACCTATCAAAGGAATTGGGTCAAACTATTATACAATAGCCCACTATGAGCACTCCCCCTAACTTGCAAACTCCTCTGAATGAGGAGAAAAGCCTCAAAAGGAATAGGGAAGAGGCCACTACATTAGGCAGAGCAACTACACAAACATATGCAGAAACTAGCCTAGTCAAAAGACAGAGATTAAATCCTGTGTCAAAATATAAATTCATAGAAGAAACTGTCGGGGCCACCAGCACTAAAAGAGAAAGAAGCAGACCTACCACTCCCTTTGGGGGAACACTAGAACCTTCCACATCAAATACTCAGATGTTGGAAAGGAAACAGATTGTTGAAGTGTCGTCCTTTAGGATGCCAGCTGACAGGGATCAAGACATCAGGGAAAGGTACAAGGATATAGAGGCCAGGAATGAGAGGCTAAAAGCCCAAACTTATGCATAGTACCTAAAGATGGCACCTACAAACTAGACAAGGCTAATGTTAGCCTATGATGTGAAAGAGGGAAAAATGCAGACGACATTTATGAAGCCCACTACTCAACAACCAAGGACAACAACAAACTTCAAAAAGGTAGATTTCGAAGCACTGTCAAAGGACATACATCCTGTTGACTAGATTGAGCTTCACAAATAGACAGGGGAGATGATTTACTCCACATTGACAGGGAAAGTCATCGCAGCTCATCAATTGCAGAATTCCCTAAATAACATATCAGCTCAATTCCAATTGGAAAAGGCCTCTTCACAGGCAAAGGACACCAGAATCAATTCCTTAGAGGACTTAATCATTGAGTTTGGACATGATCCCAAAGATGTGAAGGCCACTGAAAGATTGATCAAAAAGAAAAATGATGACATAGCTGCTTTGAAGAAGCAACTTAAGATTCCTCCACTGCATCACCCACAGACAGCAGAGGACTTAGAGACCCAAAAGGACAAGAAGAGCTTATGGACTTGGTCCTCAAGCTAAATGACTAGTTGAAAGAAACAGAGAAACAATTGGACACATTGATTCATTCCAAACAAAGTGAATTGGCCACCCCTTCTACAACTCCCATTCCCACAGTAACAACTGCAGTTCCCTCAACACTGGCACCAACAGCTCCACCTACCACAACGCTACCAGTCACAACTAGGTCTACAACAGCAGGTACCTCAATAGAAAAGACAACAAAGTTAGTGAAAGCCATGGAGGAAATGTCCATCCAGGCAACAGAATTTAAAAGGCTCAAGGAGAAAGTGGCAAACTTAGAAACTGACTGCAAGCTTGCCCAGATTCAGCAGAGAGAAGAAACACAGAAAGCCCTAAGGATGGGTGAGAAGATTAAGGTCCTAGAGAAGGATCTAACTCTACAAAAGCCACTAGGACAGACTAAGGAAATGCTCTGGCCCAATATCATTGACTCTTTCAATGATATTTGGCCATCAATTCAAGTAATATTTGAGCAAACTAAACTGGTGAAAGTGGCCACCAAAGCAATTCAAAAAGTAAAGGAAGACTTAGGAGACCATCCTGAGGATGCTAATCGACTCATCCACTTCTTGAATAGAAAGAACAGGCATGAATTAAATGAGCTTGATGTGGAGGATAGAACTAAAGGCATCATAGAAGTTAAAAAGGTTCTTTCTAAAAGATACCTTATGCTTAACCTGGAGGGAAAATGCCATAACATGCAGGTGGGCATTGACAGATTCATGGCAAAGTTTCAAATTTTGAGGGATAAAGGCCTTCCAAGTCCTATGGTCGTCCATGACAAACTTATGACCCAATTGGACTATGTTAACAGATTAAAGAAGTTGTCCAAGGAATAGGCAAGCACTTCAGGAATCAAAGCCTTGCCAACAGGGAAAGTATTGTATGATACTTTAGAAAATCTAATTTTCCTAGAGCATGAGGTGAAACATCTATTTGTCACCAAGCCAAATTTTTCCAAATACACTGAGGTAGACGAGATCTATAGGAGAATGCTCAAAGTAAAGTTACCTGAGGATGAATGGTGGGAAAAAATGACAGATTTACTATAAGTTACCACAGTAAATCTGAATGGCAGCCAAATGAAATAGGTGAATAGGGTCAAAGAGTAGCAGGTTAAAGAGTATCAGTAAAAGAACAAAAACAAAGATGATTCCAACGTACACATATTAGCCAGCCTAAAAGGGCTCAAGTTCAACTGCAACAGCTAGCACTACCATAATAAGAGGGATAGCATTCTGCAGGTTTCCATCTATCTCTATCTTCATGCTTGAAGATATTTTTATTTCCTTAAATAAATCTCAAACTGTTATGAGATATTTTGTAAAAAGTTTTGTATAAATACTTCCCATTTCGAAGTATTTAGTGTGGATTCAAAGACATTTCTATAGACTTTTATCTAAAATCAAAGTGCTATTGTATCAAAACTAGATTGGCTTGCTGGATAATGGAATAAAGTTCAGACATTTTACAGGATTCTTGTGTGAAGCGAAAATCAAATAAGTATTCTCTCATATGTATTATTGTTTTCCTTATGTTTATTAATAATCATATGTGTTTCTATGAAATCTGAATGGTAAACTAGGAATGATATTTCAGAACTTGCTTTAATGCACCCTGTCTTGACTGTTTACCTTCTTAATGTTTTCTGCTAAACTATCTTAGTTAGGGAATTCTTCAATGTTCCCTTACTTCCATAGTTTCTCCTTGTGATCTATGTAGCAAAGGATTCTTAATTACTCTTTGTTGATGATCACCCTCTATTCCTCATTCTGATCCTGGTCTAAGGATTCTTCATTTCCCTTTTACCCTGGTTAGAATCATTCCATCCATCAACCCTTTGAAGATTTGCCTTTTGCTTTGCTAGCCTTCCCTGTGAACAATCCCTTTAATGATCTGGTCCAGTTAAGCTATCCTTTGATTGACTCCATAGCCCAATGCCTTAAAGACCCAACTTTATCCATCTGTTCCAAGAATTCCACCACCCAAATTTCAATCAAAACCAAAATCCTCGTGAACACTAAGAACTAGCCTAAAATCTAATAAAAAAAAAAGTTAAATTATAAAGAGAGAGCCCTCTCTGGACTTAGGTTTGCGAGAACCCCAGTATAAAAGATTTGGTTTGTGGTTACCTCGGATTATTCCTTCATTGGTAACTTCTAGGGAAAACTTCTGAGTGATAACAGTTGCTTCTTTTGATTTTAAAGTAGAATAGATGGATGTGAAGACAACATTTCTTATGGGATCTAGAAGAGGATATCTACATGAAACAACCTGAAGGCTTTGTGGTGAAGGGTAAAAAATAACTGGTATGCACGTTAAAGAAGTCTCTGTATGGGTTAAAACAGTCACCAAGGATGTGGTATTAGAAATTTGATACAATTATATGGTGACTTGGGTTCACGAGAAGCAAAGTAGATCACTGTGTGTATTCTAAATTAATTTGTGACCGTGTTATTTATCTGGTCTTGTATGTGGATGATATGTTGCCGGTAGGAAATGGCAAAGAAATTATCCAGGATTTGAAGACCCAATTGTCCTCCAAATTCGACATGAAAGATATTGGTGCTGCAAGCTATATTTTGGGCATGGAAATCAAAAGATATTAGGCAAAGAGGAAGCTCTGGTTAAACCAAAGGAAGTATGTAGAGACAATATTGCAGAGGTTTAATATGTAGGATAGTAAATCGGTGAAGGTTCCTATTCCTGTAGGTGTAAATTTATCTGCTAAACAGTGTCCTAAGACACAAGAAGAGGAAGAGGATATGTCTTGTGTTCCATATGCAAGTGTAGTCGGTAGCCTGATGTATGCGATGTTCTGTACTAGACCAGACATTGCACATGCAGTGGGAGTATTCAACAGGTTTATGTCAAAACCAGGGAAGGAGAATTAGACAAAACTGAAGCGGGTTTTCGAGTATTTGCGTGGCACTAGTGATTATGGTTTGTGCTACCAAGGAAGACCAGGATTGGACATAGTTTTGGATATCCATGGCTTCGTTGATGCGGACTGGGTTGGAGATCTAGATGAGAGAAGATCTACAAGTGGGTATGTGTTTAACCTATTTGGAGGTGTAGTCAGTTGGATGAGTAAGAAACAATCTATAGTGGCACTATCAACTACAGAGGCAGAATACATGGCAGCCACTCATGAAAGAAAGGAAGCAGTTTGGTTGTGGAGATTGTGTTCAAGTATGGGGTTAGTACAGGGAGATATAAGGATAGACTGTGACAGCCAAAGTGCAATTTTCTTGGCAAAGAACCCTACTTACCATTTAAAGACAAAGCACATTGGTGTTCAATATCACTTTGTGAGGGATATGATAGAAGACAAAAAGGTGTTGCTGGTAAAGGTGGACACTTTGAAGAATACTGTAGATGCATTGACAAAATTTGTGAGCTCTAATAACTTCTCTTGGTGTAGAGAAACAATGGGCATTGCAAGGCTGGATAAATGACTAAGCTCTCTTGTGGCCCCCTATGGAAAGAAAACAACAAGTGGGAGAATGTTGGGTTGTGTTATTCTTTCCACGACTAGCCCACGCAATGAACCAGGGGGTTAGAGGGGGGAAGAGCCCCCTTTTCGTTGCATCGATTGCGCAGCAGGGGGGTCACAGGGGGTTTGAGGGGGGCGGGTAGCCCCCCTCTACGAGATCCGGGGTAGCGCCCCAAGAAAAAAAAAATTAGACCCTATATTAGGTTGGGTAGACCTACCTATGGTTTTGTGCATGATTTTCACACATGGTTTTGGATGCGATGGTTTTTGGTCCATGGTTTTGGACGGGATGGTTTTTCAATCCATGGTATTGGATGCTTTGACATGTATAAATATGTATTGTAACATTGAAAGGAACATAATGAAAAATCAAGTTGGTAGTCCTCGTTTTGGGATCCAAGGGAAAATATATGTGTATATGTGTTTTATGTGTTATGCTCTCGCATTTTTAGTTTATGTGTTTTAGAATTCGTATGCAGGTAATTTCTGTACAGGGTTAAAACCTAGAAATTTCACTTGCTAGGATTTATTGAGCAAACACTATATTGTGAGGGCATAGTGAATCAATATAAGACAATTTTTACTTATTTAAAAATTCATGAACCATAAGAAAACAATTACATATGATCTCTATCAGTTCCAAAACATGGAATACAAGGTTTGTGTGGAAATACTTTTGGGAGAAAACCATAAAATTCTTTTATAAGTGTTTATGGTCATCTCTTATGTTCTTAAATTGAACTAAATCCATAAGGAACAACACCATGAAGTAAACATTAGCATCATCATAGCATGTAATTTTCATTAATCAATACTAATAATCATGAGCACACAATAATGGATAAAGTAATTAAGACAATAACATGATCCATTAAAGAGGACTGCTACATTTATCCATCCTTGAAGAAGATCATTACAAGAAGAACTCCATTCTCAAGGAAAAATAAGAGTGTGTATCTATAGTACCTTAGCATCCTTGTAAGTTAACCTTGAATTATTTAATTACCACTCAAGTGCATATGAGAAGTAACATAGTATGCTAAAGAAAAATGTGCTAAAACTTCATGTTGGAGTTACTACAGGAAAGGAAAAGGGGAAGCCAAAATAGAAAAACATGACATAGACAACTTCAAAAAAATGAGGAGATCAAAGTGAAAAACTACTTGAAGCTTTAAAACATCCCATGGTATGAAAAATAGTAATATAACACAACTAAGAGCCTACTCACATAGGTTGAAATGTAAAATATAAAGATTGGAAAAATTAAAAGAGTTTTGAGAGGAAAGGTTATTATGAGGATGTGGAAATTCTGAGATAGAAATTGAGAAGAAATATCTCTTGCACTATGCAACATACTCACAACTTAAGAAGATGTTGAATTTTTCATATCAAATACTAGGATTCAACATTTCAAGAGGATCTAGTGAGAGGTACACCAAGGTTAGCTAAGAAAATTATGTGGGAAAGACACCTATGCTTGAGTAGAGCCAATAATGCCACTATCCCTTTATGGAAATTGAAGTTAAATAAACTTAGTTGAGTAGGCCAAGTCCATGATGTTGACACTTCCATTACACATCTAGCTATATTTTTCAAAATTTCTTGATTTATTCTCTTATAAATTGACACACACAATGTAAAGTTTTTTATCCTCTATGGACATTCAATCTTGTGTTTGATTTAATAAACTTTATCTATATATTTATCTCTTTGTGTTTGTGCAGGCTTATTGATCCATCTCAAGTAATATGAAAAGTAAATCTTACATATTTCATGGGTATTACATAGTGAATAAGTTAAAAATGGACACTAGGAGAAAAATCCCATACAACAACCTTTGACATACTCAACAAACTTATTACATATTTGGCCTTCAATCAATAAACTAAGCCTTATTTATGTCCCATCCACATATTTCGCTAACTTATTAGATTCTTGTCCTTCAAACCAACAAAATTAGTCCCTTTTTTAAATGGATCATGCACATACTTAGCCAAATCTCATGTTATCCTATTTGGAACCAATCTTGATGCATTTCGAATCACACATTCTCATTTGGGAGGATTTTAGATACCACAAAATATCAATTTTGGAGAAGGTAAAAGCACATATCCCCCATTCTTTATTGTAACTATTGGAAACCAATTTATTACCCAAACATGTTGGACCATTTCCCTTGTGTTTCTTGATAAGGTAGGTCTCACTACCTTTGACCAAGATTATTTTTTTTCTCTCCGATAAAAAAAAGTGCATCTCTATCACATAAATAAGGATTCTAATGTGATAGAAACAAGGTCCTAATCTGCATTAAAGTTTATTCTAATCAATATTTTCTACCTTAATGGATATCATAACTCCCTTGTTGTAATTGTAACATTTTGAATGTAATTCTAGATGAAGCTTCCAATGCTTTTAGTTCACACATTCATTCATAACAGAATGCTTTTGTGATTCTTTGGACTTTCCCTTATAGAACATGGATGATTTTTATTTTTTCTTAATTTTGGGTACGGATTAGTGATTCTTTTGCTACCCCTTTTTCATTTATATCTTGAGATAGATATATTGCTTGATTTCTTCATCTATGCTTTTAACATTCAAAGTTGAAACTGCCTTCAAATATTGATATATAGATCTCCAAGTTATGTAACTACTATCCCATGTTCTTGTAGTGATATATTAAACATGATGACTTACTTGTGGAACTAAAACCTTTAAAATTGAACACTTTTTTTTTAGTCTTCTTGATCATATTTCTATATCATAAGATAATATTTTTCATGGTATGTGAGATAGAATTTATAATAATTCCTCAGGGTGTTCCCATTTAGTCATGATTTGACTATTTCTCAACCACAAAGCATCCAAATAACTTTCCCATTAAATCAAAACATGAAAATACATCTTAAACAAAAAAAATAAAATTTATTATTGCAATACAATTATATACATATTGCAATACATTTCTAGATATTTATTTAACTATTGAACTTTTAAACATAAACATTTATTTAATTTAAATTTCATCTTAAATAGAAACTAATATATATATATATATATATATATTATATAATTATATATATATATATTATATATATATATATATATATATATATATATATATATTCTAAACTTCTTACATTGATTTTCCTCACAAATAACATCTTCCTCTTCTTACTTATAATTTCCTTAGCATCCATCCTTCACTTTCATTAGCTATACACCATTTTATAATGTTATATTTCAACATAATTAATTTATAGATTAGAAATGGATTACAACTCTCAAAACAAGGGCCTAGCAAGCCTAACACCCACTCAATTTAATACTTATAACTGAGGATTCATAGCCTATTCATAAACTTTATTACATGAAACATTATAGGAAACCTATCATGAACCACCAATACCATGTACTTAAAAACCACTTACCATAAACCTAACAACTTTGACTTTTAAACAAATCAAGTTTACATAACATAAGCATAGTAAAACAAATCAAGTTTACATTTCAAAAATTATTTTAATCATAAATCATTTTTATGAACCCTTATCATGATGTGAATAGTAAAATGAAATTTATGTTTTATAGCGGTGATGTTGTTATGAAACCATCTCACAAAAAGATAGAAAAGATAGATGAACGCCTTAGTAATAAGCCTCTTCGAGGGGGCAACCTCGTTTACATTACACAAATGAACAATTCTTGGATCATACAAATGACAAGACCTCCTTTATATATTTAGGAGTCTAAGGGGTCATAATATAATCAGAGTCGACATAACAATAATAATGTAAGGGCACAATAATAAAAATAGTGGGCTTCTATGGGGCACAATAATAACAATATGGGGACTACATGGGCACAACAATATAATAAGGGGGTTGTACTAATAACAATATGGGGTTACACTAGTAGTATAGGGACCTAAGATGCCCCTCTCCTTCAAAAAGTGTTCTCCTCAACACTTGAGTAGTTCTTGATGCTTCCGTACAAAATGCTTGTCCCCCCATGTGGAATCTTCAGCGGTTCAGTTCTTCCACTTGATGAGATACTCTGAAATTGATCGATTTCGTAGTTGTCGGGTTCTTGTTTCTGTGAATGGTCCAGGTTCCAATATGATTTTTTCTTCTTCATAAAGTTCTAGCAATATTAACTGGGATCTTCTGCAACTTTTGAATGAGTGGCCACACTTCTTTGTCCTTTTTCCATTCATCCCTTGCTTTGTGTATCCAATCTGGTTGGATAATAGAAATAGCACAAAACAATGCTTCCACATCCTCATCCTTTCTTGAGAGTGCATCTGCAACAACATTTTGTTTCCCTTTTTTGTAGATGATTTCAAACTCATAACCCAACATATTTGTGACCCATTTTTTTTGTTCTTCTAAAGACAATCTTTGTTCTAAAAAGTATTTAAGACTATCATGATCCATTTATACCTTGAAGTGTCTTCCCATTAGGTAAGGTTGACATTGCTTAAGTGCATGTAATATTGCCAACATTTCCTTATCATAAATTGCTTGCTTGAGATGTAGCTGTAAAAATAAGCAATCGCCTACATCAAAACTTCTTTCACTGTGATGTTGATCTTCCTGTTGTTTCATTCGATTCTACACCAAAGTGGCATTATCATTTAAAAGTTGGAGAACTTGTTGTTCATGCTCAATGTGATCTTTCACTGCTTGAATATTTTTCTTCTTGATATGTCCTTCTATCTTGAGAGTTTGAGGAGTGGTAATTTCTTCGAATATATTACAAGATATGGTCAGATTCATTTCTTGATGCTTGATGTGATCTTTCACTTCTTGAACATTTTTCTTCTCGATATGTCCTTCTATCTTGATAGTTTGAGGAGTCGTAATTCCAGCCAATGCATTACAAGATATGGTCGGATTCATTTCTTCTTTCTCGATGTGATATTTCACTTCTTAAACCTTTTTCTTCTTGATGTGTCCTTCTATCTTGAGAGTTTGAGGAGTGGTAATTCTTGCCAATGCTTTACAAGATATGGTTGGATTCATTTCTTCTTTCTTTGGGGTTGGTTCCTGGTGTATATCCTCTTATTTTGGTGTTTCTTGATCCTTTTCTTCCTCCTCTTCATAATCTATGTAAAATAATTTCTTCTCAGCACACTTATGACCTTTAGTGTATTTTTTATCACAATTGTAACAAAGCCCTTTTGCTCTTTTTTCTTCCAATTGTTGTGGTGTCAACCTTGTAAGTTTTGGAAGGATAGGAAAAACAATACTTCCATCTTTATAGTTGTGAGGGGTAGACTTCCTTGTTGCCATAATTTTGCTTTGCACTTTTCTTGCCCTCTCCAATGAATCAAGTTCCCAATGACGAACCTCATGTTGAATGTTATCCTTTAAAGTCCCTATGGAGACATCAACCCTTTGCTTCTCTGGAATAACATTTTCCCTTATATTAAATTTTTGAAAGTCCTCAATGTTCTTCGCCATTGAACACTTTTGTTTGAGATTTATCAATAGGCTAAAGAAGGTGTTCTCTTTGTATCCTCATAACTTGCTATCATTTCCTCCATGCAAATTGACCACGTAACAAGTGGTTTACGAGAACAAAGCCCTTTATATCATAAAAATTGATCTGATTCTAAATAATTAGATGCAATACATACATTTTGTAATAGTGGTACACCATGTATATCAAAATATTTCTCCATCTATAGTATCCAATTTACCAGATCCTTGCCATCAAACTTCCTCATCTCACTTTTTCTTGATTTTAGGAGCTCGATCTTGAAACGATTGTAACTCTATAATTTCAAATCGCTAAGTTCTAAAATTTCATCCTATATTAGCCTTATGAGTCCTCTTTCTAACCCCAAAATTCTGATCAAGATTAGATTCTATAAGGAGGTGTTATGTCAAATCTCCCACGATGACCCGATTATAAACTAGTTCAGTAGAGCGAAATTGTAGGAAGTGCCACGTGTCACTATTTCAACCTTAGGACCTGAAACTGATACAAAGAAAACTACAGTCTATCCTATTTCTGAAACTTCTTACGAAATTTCAATTTGATGCTCAGAGAGAAATTTATGACGATTTTCCCAAGCTCACTTGTTTAGGATGTAATTTGGGAGCCTACAGAAACCCTAAATGTCTTAGATTATATCTCCGAAAATATAGCGAGAAAAGATATGAAATTCAGATGTGTGATTTAGAAAGATTTCTTCTCAAATGGGTTTTTATTTTAGCTTCTTAAACATCACAGAAAAAAAAGTTATAGTGAAAATACCACGATGACTCATTTGGAGAAGCGAAACCCTAGAATCCAAAGCTCTGATACCAAATGTTATGGAACCATCTCACAAAAAGATAGAAAAGATAGATGAATGCCTTAGTAATAATCCTCTTCGAGCAGGAAACCTCCTTTACATTACACAAATGAACAATTCTTGGATCATACAAATGACAAGACCTCCTTTCTATATATAGGAGTCTAAGGGGTCATAATATAATCAGAGTCGACATAACAATAATAATGTAAGGGCAAAATAATAACAATAATGGGCTTTTATGGGGCACAATAATAACAATATGGGGACTACATGGGCACAAAATATAATAAGGGGGTTGTACTAATAACAATATGGGGTTACACTAGTAGTATAGGGACCTAACAGATGTCATGATTGAGTAACAGGTGAACTATTTTAGTATGGACCTTTTATTTATTCTATAGATTTTGAGTGGCTAGTTGCGATCCAAATAATGGAAATTAGGAGAAAAGGAAGGTGAAGGGTCACATTTTTCATGTGAGGAGGAAATTGAAGGAAAATAATGGAAAATGAAGAAAATAGAGGCCTCATTAATAAAAAGGGTTATGAGGATCAGTGGGCAAGGCTTGATCAGTTTAGTTTTGGAGCTCTCTCATCATTCTCTCTCTCTCATAATCTTAAATACTTAGAGTTTTCTTGGAGGGTGTGGCATACTTGGATTCTTGGAGCAAGAAGGAAAATGAAGAGAAAGAAAGTGCAAGAAGGCATCGGCATCAGTAGCTACATCATATTTTCTTGTAGGTATCGAGTTGCATGTATGATTTCTTCACTAGTTTTGGCATGCACGACACATGCATGTGGTTTCTTGGTTATGATTTGTCATTGGCATGGAGGATGGTCAGGATTAACAGTGGATTGCCTAGCCTTGCCATTTCCTAGATAGCCATGGTGATTGTGGGGTTACTTTCATTGCTTTGTTTTGGTTGGTTCTCATGTTTCCTTAGCTTGGGTTGAGTTATTAGTCTTGGAATCCCTGGTTGAACAAACACTCTGGAAGCCTTGCAACAGCTTGGGTTGAGTTACTAGTCCTGGAAGCATTGGTTGAACAAATGCTCTGGAAGCCTTGTAACAACTTGGGTTAAGTTACTAGTCCTGGAAGCCCTGGTTGGACAAACGCTTTGGAAGCCCTTCGTGGGTTGAGTTACTAATCCTAGAAGCCTTGGTTGGACAAATTCTCTGGAAGCCCTGTATAAGTTGTGGGTTGAGTTACTAGTTATGGAAGCCCTGTATAGGTTTTGGGTTGAGTTACTAGTTTTGGACACCTTGGTTGGACAAACACTCTAGAAGACCTGGAAGGCTTGGATGGAAACCAATCTGATGATGGTTTTGGTGATGTCCAACAGTGAGGTGGAATCATTATTTTATGGGTTGAGGTGGATGGCCTCTAGAAGCCCTGGATGACTTTTAATTGATGTGTTCTATGAGATCCCACATTCATGCTTGGAATATGGCACGAGACTGAATGACTAGAGAGAGATTTGGCTCAACCATTCTACAGTCGGATGGAATGTGGTAGTCCCATCTCCAGTTGGTTCATTGCATTCATTAATGAGAAATCCAGTCCCTTGAATTTCATGTGTAAAGGTACTGATGTATTTATGGATTTTATGACTTATATGTTTATTGTATTTATGTTCCTATTATGTTGGTTATATGCACATTTCATGACAATAGCTATGCATGGCTCTCATCATGTTTTTACTTGTATATGAATGGATAATCTGCTTATGAGTTAATGGAGGTTAATGTAGTAAATGGCATGAGGGAACAATTGTTCATAGCAATTCTCAGATAAGTATGAGAACCCTACACTTAATTATGTTATTTACACATGTAGGTTACATGTTGATGATATGTTTGAAGAAACGCCTATCATGGCTAATAGGGGTCTGGTGATGATCTTGTTCATATTATTGCTTTTACATCATTGTTTCCTTGTATGCTTACTAATTCTAAGTGATCATTCCATTATGGTCAGTGTCCCGGGCTTTGGGTTGAAAAAGGTGGCTCAAATCTCAGAATACTAGCATTAGTGTTGAGACTAACTCACTTGGGCAGTGTCTGGGAAGCACTATAAAGCACCTGGGTAGTGTCTGGGGAGCATTAGTCCCAAAAATAACTCACCTTGGCAGTGTCTAGGGAGCATTACCGTGCCCTTAAGTCTCTCAAACAACAGTGGGACCTAGGGATAGGCAGTCTGAGTGGCTAACTTGTCTCCTAAAGGTTATTTGGATGATGTTGGATGACTGTATGTGATATTCCATCAATTCCATTTCCATAAAGTCACCAAAGAGGTTGAATCTTATCATAGTGGCCTATCGTCATAGGTTTACCCTAGCTGGCCGGTTCCTTGGGTAGATGTGGGAGGAGGGTGTTACAGATTGGTATCAGAGCATGGTTCAACTCTCAGATTGAATGGGTTGAATGTGTGTTGGTCATGCATGCATGTCAATTGCTTGTGTGTCTCTTACACTTATATACTTGTTGCATTTTCTTGATGATGAATTAGGGTTGTAGCATGGTTATCATGAAGAATTTGATTTTGTGGAATGCATTGTCATGATCATGTGACTGACCTTGTATGGGTTATATGTCTCTTACATGTTGATTTTATGGTTCCTACTTACATCCTTGTATGTTAAGTTGCATTCTTGAATATTTGGATTACATGTATCAGTCTTGTAGGTTGATTACAAAATTTGATCGCTTATGTTCAACTACATGTGTTTATCAGTAGGTGTAGTTGATTTGGAATTGCTTATACATATTGTTGGTTGCATGCAGAAATGTGTACAATGGATTAATGGTTGTTGCCATGCATGAGGTCATTATTTTTGTAGTTCATATGGTCATACATTGATGATTGCACTCTAGATAGAATGGTGTGTATATGTTTTTTCACTCATGTTTTATATGTCTATATGTAGTTGTTATGCATGTGTGGTCCTGGTTATGATTATGCATGTATACTAGATCAAATATGCCTTGTGAAGTCATTGTATGCAATTTAGGTCATCATAGAGCTATTGGATGTTATGATGTTAATATGTTGGCTGAGATAGTGTAGGAGGTGTAGATCATTATAATGAGGTTGTGACATTGGACTTTGGGATAAGAGTAGATCGTCATACAAGTATGGTATGTTTGGCATGCAGGTACGTAAGTTAAGGATTATTATATGCATTATGGTTATATACATTAGGTTTATGTACATGTTTTTTGATGTTAGGGTTAAATTCATGATGGATTTTAGTTTATTAGTGTAGTTATATGCACATGAGTCGAATAATCAAGAATGATGGTAACATGTGACCATATGCATTAATTATTTTTGTTATATGCTATTAAATTGATGATTATGGTTATTTCATTGAGATCTTGATGTTGATTGGTCATATGAATGATGGGTATATTCATTGCATTGAATATCTTGATGTTATGTGTATTATGTTAACCTGGTTTTACCGATGCAGATGTTTATGGTTACGATATTCAAGTATGAGCCGACATATTTGTGATATGGTGTCATACTAATCTAGATTGATTATAAATATGTGATTGTTATGAAAGAATGACAAATGCTTATGAGATTATGAGCAGAACATGTTAGTTAGTTATTGTTATGGATTTCATGATTTATGTTTGAGTTGATATGTTGTGAAGTTGTATCATGCTAACCTAGATTGATTGTGTAGAGATCGCCTCCCCTGAGATGCATTAAGGTATGAGCTTGCTTATGTCATCTACCTGGTGCTTGATTGTTTGATTATGACATCTATTTGGTGTTTGAGTGTTTGGTGTATAGATGATTTATTTAACATGGTATGTTTGCAATTTGGTTGAATGTTTGATGAATTTCATAATATGGGCATGTGTTCAAATGACCTTGTTTTAAGATGATTGTACTAATACATATGTGTTGCGATAGTTGATATGCACTTGATTATAGTAGGTGATACTTGTAGCATTATGTCTAATGACCATGAGTTGACTATGGGTTATGACATGTTTATTAGTCTTGCTAAAGGTTGATCTCAAATTGATAGATATGATTGTCTTGATATTTGGAACATATTGTTGGTATGTGTGAGTAGTTACAGTGTAACATGCTTGGAATTAGTATGAAAAGGTAATAATTGATGTGTTTACATAACTAATAGTTGAGTGATGTGACAACACATAGTAAGTGGCAATTCCAACAGGGTAAAAAGGTAAAAGAAAGGAATTGGGCAAGAATTCCTTTGGCTAAGTTTAGAAATCCTAATCTCGAACGAATGAGTGCTTTGCACACAGGAAGTCTTCTCAACCTTGATTTTGTCTGAAATTATGTGGATATGTGTTATATTCATGAACATGCACTTGAGAAGCATATTAGCTAGTGTTTAGCTACAGGTGCATCTGTCAAAGGATTAGAGTTCCTTGAGAGATAGCATGGATGTGTTAAGTTGCACGAAATATGCTTGGCACAACAAGATAAGGTAACTAGTGTATTGTTATGTTATATATGCACTTACAATTATGTGTTTATGGCAATATGATGCAGGGGATTACATGGCAAAGGAAATTTCCATGAAATCTTGAAGAAGACTCAGGTTGAGTTTTCCTTGGGAACCATGGGGATTGACTCAGGGTGTTTGTTGTCAGTCTTGTGCTTTTAGTATTTTGTGATTTTTGAGCTTGATTGAAATTTTGATTGTGTCTGGTGCATAGCTATGCCACTTTGTTTGCGGAGTTATCTTGTTATTGGTTTTTATGGTCTTCTTCTTGTTTGTTTCTTGTCTTGTCTTTTGTGTTTTAAGTCTTGGGAATTGGTTGGGAAAGAGGAGAGTTAATGTACGACTCGGATGAAGCTCTGTCCATGAGTAAGCGCAACGGAAGGTAAGAATATGACTATCAGTTTGACTAGATGGGTCCATTGTGGTAAATGGACGGTAGCAATATAGTCATGAGAAAGGTAAAACGAAAAAGGTAAAGTAAATGGATTTGAGGTGTCATATGCATTGGCTATGTTAGGAACTATTGTCCTCAATGTTGTGCATGTGTTGCATGAATAAAGGAATTTCTCTTAACCTAGACCTTGTGTTATCTGGAAATTTTGTTATGATCATGATTATGTTGATTTTTATATATGTATACATGTGTGTATGTATATATGTCGTTGTTTGACAGGATGATGATTTTTTCAAGCTAATGATTATATATGTATGTATCTATGTATCTATGTTACTGTCTAACAGGGTTGTCAAGGATCATCCTTGTGGAGGAATGATTGGTTATGCAAGAGAATGACGTGAAGAGGTCCCTAATTTTATGAGGAATCAATTGGGAATAGCAGTCATAACAAAAATACGACGTCAGCATCATGTGGATATGATTTGATATTGTATACTTTTATTACACCTATGTTTATGTTATGACAGGTAATGTTGAAGGATACATCAACAAAGTGAAAGCAGTGTGGTTTTCGACATGCTAGGATAAGCATGGATGAGATACCAGAAGCAAGGTTTCTTCGTAAGGACAATGTGGTTTTGGATGTGTGATACTATTGTTGAGCATATGTTGTATATGTTGTATATGTTTCATCTATGATGTGTGCACTTGTGGTGTAGTGTATGCATAGCAGGTGTACATGTTATTTATGCAATGTTATGTACAAGATGGTATAGATAGTGTTGTATGAATGTTACATATTCAATACTGGGTATAGATGGTGTTATGTACATGTTGGATATGTGTATTGTGTACATATTGTACTGTGCAGATGATGGATATGTGGTGTTGTGTGTGTTAGCACCTAAATCCGCCTTAGGCTGAAGGAAGGCAAAAGTTAGGGTAACCACAAACCACGCTCAGTCTGGTAGCTAACCCTACCAGAACAGGAGAGGGCTCTCTCCGAGTCACACTCAGTGAATAGATAAACGAAATGGTCTGAGATGGCTTACAATGAAATATTGATCTTAGGCTAGTAAGCAATTATGGATACAAGAAACAATTTTTTATGAATGACTGAGTTTCTGGGATGGTATGGGACCAACGGACAGCAATGAGCAGAGAATTTAATACAAAGGCACAGATTATTTCGTGAGGCAAGATAGGCGGAAAGTCTAACAATTTAGTTTGAAATAACGCGGAATGGAGAGATTGCTTAGGACGGTGAAAAGGGCATAAGTACATGAATCCCTTTCAATAGAAGAGAAACACACAGTGTGAAACTTTCCCACAAGCAAAGCAATAAAAATGAATTCTACCTTATCTAACTTAGAAAATTTCACTGGAAATGAATATGAAATGAACTGTGAAACATAACAAAATACATATGAAACATAAGAGACGCATTTGCTACACTCACAACCACATGAATCTCATGAAACAGAGCCACTGTCTTTCATTAATCCTATGTCAAAATATACAATGAAGAAACAGAGTTTCTTTCCCACAGTCTCTCAGAAATTACAAGCCAACCAACCATTTGCAAATGGTTTGCATACAATAAATAGACTATTCCATGAGGAAATAGAACGACCAAGATTTGGGGAGTTTCTCAAATCATTACAAAATGGAGATGGAAAGCCAACCATTAGCTACAGGTGCAGCGTTACAAAAATGACAAATGGCTTTAGTGACCGTTTGCCTTCCTTTGCCACTTGGATAGAAGCCAAACTATTTAAACTTTGCCTTAGTTGTCAAAAAAATTGAAGTGTAGATGAGCGGGCCCACTTGGAGAAAGTCGCGAATCGAAATTTCGCGAAACGGAGGTGAATTTGGCCTTTTTCTCTATATGCGCCGCGCCCAATTCTATATGCGCCGTGCCCCTTTGGAGGTTGTTTTGAGGCACCTGAAGGAGTCCAAAATGTGACCAAGTGTGCTTTTTGGAAAGCCTGGCCTATCTACTTTCCAAACCAAGTGGAATTTCTGAATTTGGTGCTCATTTACCCCTCCAAATATTCATTCTCCCAAGACTGCTTCCTGTGTGTCAAAATAGGGGCAGAGAGGTCATTTTTTGGGTGTTTTTGACCTCCTCGAGACTCAAATCATGCCAAAATTTCTTATCCAAGCACCAGTAGTCATGATTTTTCATGCTGAATCCAAAAATGCAAGCCATTTCCAATTTAGAGCTCCCAATCCTAAGCGTCACGCCAGTGGCACGGTGCACAGGGAGAAAAAACCTGTGTTGTGACCAAAATTTTGCCATGTGACCAAAATTGCCCCAAATTTCTTGAAATTTGGGCTGGAGGTTCTCTAAGAGGCACTATGCTGGGCCACAGAGGCTTCAGCCAAGATTCAAAGCCGATCTTTCATTTTCGCCTCTTTTTCCTCTTTGTTGCTTTGCTTAATTTTGCCTTCAAGCTCCTTATCTGAGCCTTCGAACTCATGTTCCATGCCCTGTAATGATAAACCATCTGCCTCAGTATGGTTTTGTCTCTATTGACCTTCTCCAGTAGCCTCTCAAGGTGGATGTTGATCCGCTGGAGCCAAGACTCATGGTCATTGTTAATCTCTTGCTCCAAGGTAGTGAGCTCGATCCTCCTTTGTTGGGCTGCTTGTCGATTCTCACGGATGCTTTGCAGCTCCATGATCTCATGCTGGTCCTCAAGCTGTTTGTTCCTCTGCTCCAAATACCTGATGATCCATTTGGCCTCTCCAAATTTAGTGACAAGTCTTGGATCTCAGTGTTCTTCTCCTGGATGGTCATCCTAAGTTTGACACTCTCCACTTCTGCATCATCATCCTGAATAAGGATGAAGTCGGCCTCCTGTTCACCTTATGGCCCCTCGTCATGCATGGGCCTCTTTCCCTTGTCCTGTACCTGTGTAGTCGATGCCGGAAGCGAGGCCCCTTCCACCCCGGGTGGAGATAACACTCGCTTTGCTGCTGCAAACAAGTGCCTACTGCCTCTCTAATATGTAACGAATACTGGCATAGTAGTGGTCTCATGGCACTCATACTGATGAGAAGGACCACCTATCTCATGCTCTACCTCTGATAATACCTATGAAGTGTTGAAGAGGTCATGGGAGATGAAGTCTTCCCAAGCAATGCCCTGCAATACCAACTGATGATCCACCAAAATCCGGATAAGAGCAAAGTGATAAACACTGTTAAGTTGCTGCTGAGGGGTCTTATGTTACATGAAGGTGTTCATCCTCTCTATGTTTCTGCAAATGAAAAATGGGAGGTTCATCATCTGCACCCTAGTAAAGTGCATGAGCAACCTGATGTGATAGGCATATAGACGAGAGAACCTCCCCTCACAGCTGAAGTACTTCATGATCAATTTCATGAGTGGAGCATACTCATCTTTCAAATATCTTAATGGAAAGACTCTTGTGAGTTGCCTCAAGAATCTGGCCTTAATTTAAGGCTCATAATGTTACCTATCCACCTTCTTTTTCTTGTGCCACTGTTATCCAACATTCGGTATGTCGGTTGCCACTGAGATAGTTTCGGGTGTCAAGGTGAAGGTGACCCCGGCCAAGATAGACTGACCTCCATGTAGGTGAAGCACAAAAAGATGGGCCAACTCATGATGAACTCTACATTAGCCACCCTTTGACAAAATTCAAAACATGATAGATGCTGGAAGCATGACATGGCAAGAGGGCAGGCCTGTAATTCAGTGAGGGTAGTTGGCTCATCCCTAACATGTTTACCACTCTTGTGATGTCTCCTGGGAGCCTGTTCTTCTGAGGATGAATCACTTTGTGTCTCCATCTCATACTCTGATTAATGCTCAGATGCCATGACTGCTGTGTGTACTGTACTTGGGTTGCCCTTTGATGATGGTGTGAAACTAGGTGTTGTTATGATATCTGCCACCAAAGGGAACAATGAAAAAAGGGAGTATTAGGAGGGGAGTAATATGATGGGAATAGGGGTTATGGGGAGAAGTTTGTTTAGGGATATGTAGGGGGTTTGGGTATTTGATAAGGTAGGGTTTTGGGGTTTTGATAAGGTAGGGTTTTGGGGTTTTATGTTGACAAATAAGAGGATGGGATAGGGAATAGGGTTTGGTAGTGTTTTAGGGTAGGGATAATAGGAAAAATAAGAAAGGGGGGATAGGGAAAAATGGAAAGCAAGGGAAAAATGAGGAGTGAAAACGGAACCTTGGCATCAACACCACAATTATGCAACCCTAGCAACAATGGCTTTTGGTGTTTTCTTGTGGTTGGTTTTATGAGTTTTATTGCAATTATACATAGTCATGAACCACCATAACATTCATGAAATTTGATGAGCAAGCCATGATATAGAGCCTACCTGTTGATTTGAGGGGTTTCACAAGCAACTTGAGGCAATTTGGCACGATTTCGGGCCTTTGTGGGTGTGCGCCACGCGCCAAACCCAGTGCGTCGCGCCCGGTGTGTGCGCCGTGCCCGTTGAAATTTTTCACTATGGGGTGGCTCTGTGTGCGTCGCGCTCTGTGTGTGCGTCGCGCCCCTCTGTGTGTGCGCCGCACTCTGGAAAACGACTCCCACTCACTCTTAAACATGCACTTTGTTCTCCTAATCACTTTGCAACGTTTCCCTTTGAACTTGATTTGCACAATGACTTTGATTTTGGTGGAAACTTGTATATAAATACTTTGAAGTCATGGGTTAAATTTTTGCTTCTCCAAAAACCCACTTTGCTAATGTTTCATTTTGGCCTTTTTTCACTGACTTAAAGCAACATTGAATTTCACTTTTCCCTTTGAAATTTTAGCTCAAATGATGAAATTTTCGGCACTCTTTGCAGGGATTGCATGACAGGGCATTTGGCCACGGAAACCATGACTGCACTGAAGAAATCAACTCACGACTTTTTTGAAAATTTTGTCACAAATGACATTGTTTGAATTTTCTTCAAAACAGAGTTTTGAAGAACAATCGAAGTCTATCAACATGATGATGAAACTCTTTGAATCATACCTTAAGGGACCATACCTTGACTGTCATGGACTTTAGTGATCATTGACAAAAGACCTAAGCCAGCAGGAGCCAGACATGAGGGGAAATGAAGCATGACCTTTTCCGTCAGATTATGGCATGCCCCTAGCGGAATGCAGCTGAGTGAATGGAGTGGGACTCCTAAAAATGAAATGCATAAAGAGTTTTGATCTCTAACAAAGGACTGACTAGACCGACTCTAACATTGGCTCCAATGGGGGATGGTAGCTCCTTGGAGGTGCCAAGAACAGTAGATCTCTGGAAGAGCTAGACAGTGCCTTCGTCCATTGGGCTATGGAGTCATTATTTCGATAAACAACACAGGACTCTGACTCATTTATGAAACTGAAATGACCAAAAAACTGACTTAAATTTGACATTGAAATGACTTGAAGACTAACTTGACAAACTCTAACCAAACTGAAATAAAATGGTATTTACAGTGACAGTGGAAGTAGCGTTAATAACTCAGAAATGGTACCACTTGAGTAGTCGACCATTGATCGTCCCTCCTAGACAATCTTCCCCATTCATTTCCTTCAGAAGAAAAGTATGCTGACCCTGATATGCTGCAATTTTAAAAGGACTTTTCCAAATATTCTCGAACTTACCGTGCTTACCCTTTTCCTCATTCCTTGCATCCCACTTCAGAACCACATCATCCAACTGAAATTTGTCCACCTTTTCCTTTCTGTCATAAATTTTCTTTATCTTCTCCTGCAATTTGGATGTGTTTTTGAAAACTTCTTCTCTGGTCTGCTGCAAGTGGACCATTTGATTCAACCTTCTCTGCATGGGGTCTTCTTCACTGCAGGCCTCCTGAAGAAGTTTGACTACCGGGGCAGCGAGAGAGGTAGGAAATATTGTATCAACTCCATAAACAAGCTCAAACGGTGACGTACCAATGGATTTCTTCTGACTGACCCGATCTGCCCAAAGTGCATTGACCAACCTCTTATGCCAGCTCTTCTTGTTTATTTCCAGCAGCTTCTTGATGATGTTGACCAATGATTTGTTCGAAGACTCCACCAATCCATTGCCTTGCGGATGATAGGCAGTTGAGTGACCCAAAATGATATGATATTTATGACAAAACTCGACCATCCTTTTAGATTTGAAAGCTGCTACATTATTAGTGATTAAATTATTCGGGCAACCAAATCGAGACAAGATGTTATTTTCAAGGAATGAAATGATTACCGCATCAGTAGCTTGCCTGGTGGGGATTGCCTCGATCCATTTTGTGAAATAATCTGTCGTTGTGAGGATCCATCTATGCTGACCGGAAGAAGCGGGATGAATTTCACCAATGAAATCCAATCCCCATTGCTAGAAAGGGGCACTCACCTTTATGGGCTTAAGTGGTAAAGGTTGTAACTTCTGCTTTCCTTCGAAAATCTAACACTTATGACAGCGCTTGACCATCTTATATACATCAGCAAACAATGTCGGCCAATAGTACCCTGCTCTCATAATTTTATTTGTTGTTGACTTCCAAAAAAGGTGACCACCATAGTCTCCTTGGTGGAAGTCCTCCATGACCTTCTTTGCTTCCTTTTCCACCAAAAAATTTAACAGAACACCACCAGGATCTTTCCAATACAGTGCAGAATTAAGAATGCAAAACTTGGTAGCTTTCAACTTGAGTGTTCTCGCTTTGTTTCTAGTCATGCCAGGCGGTGGTGACAATTTTTTAAGCACATATATGATATTTGAATACCAGGGAGAAAGAGCAAACATTTCAGATACCTGAATTGACAATCCTTCCTCATTCTCATCGGACATAGCAGCGATCAGGTTTATGTCCAAGGCGTGCAAGTTTGATTCGGCCATTAACTTTGCCAATCCTTGTCCTTTAACCAGCTTTGTGGGCATTATTTCCACATCATATTCCAGCAAGGCTGCAATCCACTTGCCTCGTCTCCCTTCCGGATCGTTCTGTACTAAAACATCTTTGATAGCAGCGTTAGGAACATAGACCAAAATATGAGAATGTAGAATATATACCCGGAAATCTTTCAATGCCTTCACAAGTGCAAGGGCTTGCTTCTCAATGAGGTTGTATTTTAAGGTTGCACCTCTTATAGCTTTGTTGAACAATGCAATGGGTCTCTCATGATCATCTCTTTTCTGCAATAATGCAGCTGCCATAGTGTGCTCCGAAGCAAATGAGAACAATATAAAATCCTGAGTGTAGTCCAGGCTGACTAGAACTGGAGCTGAGGAAAGAGCCAATTTTACCAAATTGAAATATTTTACGGCCTCCTCCGTCCATTTCACTTGGTTGTCCTTCTTAAGCATGTTTTTCATCTCTCTTAAGTGTTTAGCAAGATTAGGTACAAAGCGGCATAGAAAATTCATTTTACCATTGAAAGATTGTATCTCTTTTTTATTCCGGGGCAGATCGATTTTCTGAATTGCTTGCACATGTGTTGGGTCAATACGAATGCCATCTTTTGAGATAATGTGGCCAAGTAGTTTGCCTTCCTCCATGGCGAACAAGCTCTTCTTTGGATTCTGCGACAAGCCATATTTTCAGCACTTTTGAAAGACAGTTTTTAGATGGTACATGTGCTCTTCATCAGATTTGGAAAACATCGTCAAATCGTCCAGGTACACAACCAAAAAGACATCCTTCTCATTTGCAAAAGCCAAGTCCATTGCACAGTGAAATGTGGCACCCGCATTCTTCAAACCGAAAGGCATTTTAGCGTAATGAAAGGTTCCCCATGGAGTGGTGAACGTTGTCTTGTCTCGGTCATCTTCATGGACAGAAACTTGGTTATATCTGGAATAACCATCAAGTAGTGACATACGAGAGGCTCCCACTACTAGTTGAAGTATATGGTCCATTTTGGGCAGTGGATAGTTGTCTTTCAATGAAACTTTATTGAGATTTCTAAAATCAATGCATAAGCGAATCTCACCTGTCTTCTTTCATACGAGCACCAAATTAGAGATCCAATCTGAAAATCTGATGGGAACAATGATACCTGATTTGTACAACCTATTTATCTCCTTTTCAATTGATGGCAGCAACTTTGGATTTAGCCTTCTCAACTTTTGTCTGAACGGTTTCTGATTGGGCTTGATGGGTATAGTGTGCTGAATTATATTGGCATCATATGTCTTTAAGTCAGAATAGTCCCAAGCAAACACATCTGCAAATGAAGACAGCAAACTGATATATTTGTCCTTGATCTTTGGTGGCAATGCTTTGGACAATTTTACCAATTTAGGATTAGTAGTTGTTCCGATGTTGACCTCTTCCACACCCTTCTCTGTTGGTTGCAATGTTGGCTTGCGGGCTACATCATCTTGATCAAAGAGTTCTTCTAAAGGTATCAAGCCTTTAGGAATAACGTTATTCTTTAGCTGCAACACGTCCATTTCATTGATTTGCACCTCATCTGTACCATTACCTTTACCATCATCATCTTCTACATCAATTGAGGTCTCTTTGAACTTACCCTTGTTTTGCAGAAAATCATCAATCTCCTCATCATCTTGGAAAACTTGCCAGTATCTCTGATTGTCTAGAACGGTTGGACGATGCTTGACATGGATTTCGAATTTATTGTTAGAGTTCATTGGGATCTTCAAACTACTTCCTACCTTGGCAAGAGCATCAGCAATACTATTTTTTATACGAAGAACACATGTCAAGGTGTATTCTGAAAATAATTTTAGGATGTCTAGAACTGCATTATGGTAAGCCTGCATCCTAGGATGCATTGCTTGATATTCGCCTCTGACTTGCTTAATAACCAATTCAGAGTTGCCATATACTGAAATCCTCTTAGCATTCAGCTTCCTTAGAATCTTTAGGCCAGCGATCAGAGCTTCATAATTAGCTTAATTATTCGAACAATCAAAAGCCAACTTGTAAGAGCATACCCGCACGTTACTAGGGACTTTGTCCGGGGTGGAGAAAGGACTGTGTACCCAAATTCCAATTTCAGCGCCATCATTTCCCATTGCTCCATTGAAATCCATGGTCCACAAACCTTCTTCCTCCTCTTGCAAGTGCTGGAAATCTATTTGTTGTGTCTTGTCTTCTTTCTGTCCATTACTTTCAGTTGATTTCCCAATGGTGTTCTGCTGTTCTTGTTCTTCTTTCTTTAAAACTCCTCTGAAATTTTCTGTTATTTCGGGAATATCATCTGCTTCTACTAACTAACTATCTATATCATTGAAACTATCTGAATACAAAACACAAGACTCTAAATCTGTATGTACATAATTAATTGGATGATTTATTGGTTTCTCCTTGCTTGTGATCATGTATTTCATTTTTTGTTCTCGATACAATTTCCTCATTTGGCCAAACACTGGAATCGTTGCATAGGAGAAATCTAGTTGTAGTGTCCCTTTCAATTTAGCTACCAAGACCTGGAAAGAAGCATGCCAAACCTGGGAGGAACATCTGCTACAACGACATCCATCAAAACATTCTTCATTGGGAGCTGATCCAGACTCACCACCAAGTCTTTGATGAGTCCTATACATCTTACTTTGCTGGAATCAAACGAATAGAGATCATGATATTGTCAGGTGATTTCTAGACCAAGCTTATCCATGATAGCCTTGGGCATGAGATTGTGAGAAGCTCTGAAATCGAACATGGCATTATGTAACACAAAATCATGCAATCTTAAACTGATATAAAAGGGTGGCACATCACTATCAGGAGACTCACCATTCGATGCTGGCCCAAAAATCATTTCAGGTTGATCAACTTCGACATTCACCATGTCAGACATTGGATCCAAATTCAACATTTTAGATACTTGTCCTCTATAACTGTTGTTCTTCATTATTTCAGTCAAGGGGATGGATACCTTTAATTTAGAAATCTCATTCTCCAAATTAAAAGAGGGAATCTTTTCTACCTCTTTGCCTGGGGATTTCTTTCCTTTCCTTTTCTTTCGATGCAACTTGTTGATGTGAGTGTTCTGCTGATGGTGATTTACTTCTCTTCGGATCAACCGCCTCCTTTCCTTTCCTTTGTGCAACTAATGAATCATTCTTTGATGCTTCAAGATCCTTCCTTTTCTGAATTGGTTTGACCGACACATCTCTGTTTCTAAGTGAATATTGTTGTTGTTGGGCAGACAGAGCATTCATATAGCCTCTTTGGTACTCATTTGATTCTTCCTCGAAGACGGTGTAATTTTCTAGAATGAAATCTACGTCTTTGTGTACAGTCGAACTTTCTGCATACTCCTCCTCCTCAGTGAGATAAATAGGCAAATCATCAGGAGTAAAGAGGTGATTTTCTTCACCTATTACATTCCCGTCCTCATCTGATTCCGGTCCATGCACAAAATTTTGTTGCAAAGGTGTCTATACTGGTTGTTGTGCAGTCTGCTCCTAGGCTCGCTGATCTCTCTGTCTTATTCTATATTGTGGCTGTTGCTGGCCACGGAAGTTAGGATTTCTAACTTGTGGCTTTGGTTTGTCAAGTTTCACCCTTTCAAGCATCTGCTCTACCTTCCTAAGTAGTTGATCTACCGAGGAAGATTCTTCTTTTACAGTGACCTTCTTTTCTACTTTTGCTCTAGCTCTCTTGGTCAACAGATTTGCTTCAACACTGACCGTTATCTTCTGCATATCTTCCATTGTGGCCGGTTCTCTTTCTCTTAATTGATAAGCCATGTCGGCATCAAAACCATCCGGGAACTTCACCATGGCTAGTACCACAGGTGGCCTTAGATGATCTGGACTTTTGTTATAAACTAAATTGAATCTAATGCAATAGTCTTGGACCGACTCACCAGCGTTTCTTTTGATTTGCTCATATTCAGCTAGAATTGGAAGAGGATTCTTCTTCACTTCCCAGCAGTTTAAAAATTGTCTTTGTAGGTCAGCCAAGGTAGCGATACGTGCAGCCGACAAACCTCTAAACCATTTCCTCACTTCACCTGCAAATGTCTGTACAAAAAGTCTCATTGCCACATTCTCTGCATCGATCTCATGAAGTTCATAGAAATCTGCCATTATGTCCACATGTTGCTGAGCGGTAATGCTATTAGGAGTGCCATCAAAAAACGGGATTTTGCTTTGATAATCTGCGGGCATATCATCTAAAACTTGAGGTAGAACAAGAGGTGCAAAACGGGCAGACATCGCTCTCGGTGGATTTGTCCTTGAAGGTGTTGGAGGAGTGTGCACAGTTTGTAAGGGAATAGCAATTGGAGTTTGAAGTTGAGCTACAATGTAGTTATCAATCAACCGGTTAGCCGTTTCCATCCCCAAGTCTACAAGAAACTGTGGATTGTGGACAGTAGTGTCAACCGCCCTTTCGGATTTGGTTTTGAACAACGATAATTCAAACTGCTCATCAAACTCTAGCTCTTCAAGATACTCAAAAATGTCCGGGCATGAATCGGATTTGAACACGGGCGATATAGAGCTTTCTTGGCGACAAATTCTTGAAATCAAATTGGGATTTTTGTAGATGTGCAGAGGATTTGGATCTAGATTAGCTCTGGTATATCTTCTAGAAGCCAGCGTGCTATTGAGAAAAATCAAAGGACACAACCAACTTACTTAGCCTATCCAATCCTAAACTTATCATCCGGAAGATTAGAATTATCGAGAAGTAAGGGGATTGATTTCTTCCGCAGTGGAGTTGCCACTATGTTAGCACCTAAATCTGCCTTAGGCTGAAGGAAGGCAAAATTCAGGGTAACCATAAACCACGCTCAGTCTGGTAGCTATCCCTACTAGAAACAGGAGAGGGCTCTGTCCGAGTCATGCTCAGTGAAAACTTAAAACGATATGGACTGAGATGACTTATTGTGAAATATTGATCTTAGGCTAGTAAGTGAATATGGATACAAGCGATTTTTTATGAATGACTATGTTTCTGGGATGGTATGGGACCAACGGACAATAATGAGCAGAGGATGAAATACAAAGGCACAGATTACTTCGTGAGGCAAGATAGGCGGAAAGCCTAGCAATTTAGTTTTGAAATAATACGGAATGGAGAGATTTCTTAAGAGGGTGAAAATGGCATAAGTACATGAATCCTTTTCAACAGAAGAAGAACACTGAACATGAAATTTTCCCATAGGCAGAGCAATAAAATTGAATTCTACTGTATCTAACTTAGAAAATTTCACTAGAAATCAATATGAAATGAACTATGAAACGTAACTAAATACATATGAAACACAAGAGACACATTTGCTACGCTCACAACCACATGAATCTCATGAAACAGAGTCGTTGCCTTTCATTAATCCTCTGTCAAAATATACAATGAAGAAATAGAGTTTCTTTCCCACAGTCTCCCAGAAGTTACAAGCCAATCCAACCCTTGCAAATAGTTTGCATACAATATATAGAATGTGCCATGAAGAGATAGAATGCCCAAGGGTTGGGGAGTTACTCGAATCATTACAAAATGGAGGTGGAAAGCCAACAATTAGCTACAGGTGCAACGTTACAAACATGACAAATGGCTTGGGTGACTGTTTGCCTTCCTTTGCCACTTGGATAGAAGCCAATCTGGATTGAAAATACTTTAAATTATGCCTTAGGTGCCGAAAAATTGAAGTGTAGATGAGCGGGCCCACTTATGGAAAGTCGCGAATCGAAATTTCGTGAAACAGAGGTGAATTGGGCCTTTTTTCCTATATGCACCGCGCCAAATTCTATATGCGTCACGCCACTTTGGAGCTTGTTTTGAGGCACTTTCAGGAGTCCAAATTGTGCTCAAGTGTGCCTATTTGAAAGCCTGTCCTGTCTAATTTCCAACCTAAGTGGAATTTCTGAATTTGGTACTCATTTGCCCCTCCAAATCTTCATTCTCCCAAGACTGCTTCCTATGTGTCAAAATAGGGGCAGAGAGGCCATTTTTTGGGTGTTTTTGACCTCCTGAAGACTCAAATCATGCCCAAATTTCTTGTCCAAGCACTAGTAGTCATGATTATTCATTTTGAATCCAAAAATGCAAGCCATTTTTCATTTGGAGCTCCCAATCCTAAGCGCCGCGCTAGAAAAAACATATGTTTTGACCAAAAAATTACCATGTGACCAAAATTGCCCCAAATTTCTTGAAATTTGGGCTGGAGGTTCTCTAAGAGGCACTATGCTAGGCCACAAAAGCTTCCGCCAAGATTTTGACTTTTGCCTCTTTTGCCTCTTTTGTTGCTTTGCTCAATTTTGCCTTCAAGCTCCTTATCCGGGCCTTTGCACTCATGTTCTGTGCCCTGTAATGATAAACCATCCTCCTCAGTATGGTTTTGCCTATATCGACCTTCTCCATCAATCTCTCCATGTGGATGTTGATCCGCTCTAGCCAGGACTCACGATCATTGTTCATTTCTTGCTCCAAGGTAGTGAGCTCGATCCTCCTTTGCTGGGCAGCTTGTCGATTCTCACGGATGCTTTGCAGCTCTATGATTGCATGTTGGTCCTCAAGATGCTTTTTCCTCTGCTCCAGATACCTAATGATCCATCTGGTCGTCCACATTGAGTGACAAGTCTTGGATCTTCGTGTTATGCTCCTGAATGGTCATCCTAAGTCAGGCACTCTCCACATCTCCATCATCATCCTGAATGAGGATGAAGTCGGCCTCCTGTTCCCCTCATGGCCCCTCATCATGCATGGTCCTCGTGCCCTTGTCCTGTACCTGTGTAGTCGATGCCGGAAGTGAGGCCCCTTCCACCCCGGGTGGAGATAACACTCGCTTTGCTGCTGCAAACAAGTGCCTACTGCCTCTCTGAAATTTCACAAATACTGGCATAGTCATGGTCTCATGGTTCTCATACTGATGAGAAGGACCACCTATCTCATGCTCTGCTTCTGATAGTACCTGTGAAGTGCTGAAGAGGTCCCGAGAGATGAAGTCCTCCCAAGCAATGCCCTGCAATCCCAACTGATGATCCACTGAAATCCGGATAAGAGCAAAGTGATAAACACTATTAAGCTGTTGCTGAAGGGTCTTATGCTACATGAAGGTGTTCATCCTCTCTATGTTCCTGCAAATGAAGAATGGGAGGTTCATCATCCACACCCTGGTAAAGTGCATGAGCAACCTGATTTGATAGGCATATAGTCAAGAGAACCTCCCCTCACAGCTGAAGTACTTCATGATCAATTTCATGAGTGGAGCATACTCATCTTTCAAATATTTGAATGGGAAGACTCTTGTGAGCTGACTCAAGAATCTGGCCTTAATGTAAGGCTCATAGTGTTGCCTATCCACCTTCTTCTTCTTATACCATTGTTCTCCAACATTTGGTACACCTGTTGCCACTGAGATAGTTTCGGGTGTCAATGTGAAGGTGACCCCGGCCAAGATAGACTGACCTCCATGTAGGTGAAGCACCAAAAGACGGGCCAACTCATGATGAACTCTAACATTAGCCACCCTTTGACAAAATTCAAAACATGCTAGGTGCTGGAAACATGACATGGCAAGAGGGCATGCTTGTAATTCAGTGAGGTTAGTGGGCTCATCCCTAACATGTTTACCACTCTTGTGATGTCTCATGGGAGCTTGTTCTTCCGAGGATGAATCACTTGTGTCTCCATCTCGTACTCTGATGAATGCTCTGATGCCATGACTGCTGTGTGTACTGTACTTGGGCTACCCTTTGATGATGGTGTGAAGCTAGGTGCTTTCGTGATATCTGCCACCAAGGGGAACAATGAAACAAAAGGGAGTATTAGGAGGGGAGTAATGTGATGGGAATAGGGGTTATGGGGAGAAGTTTGTTTAGGGATATGTAGGGGGTTTGGGTATTTGATAGTGTGGGGTTTTGGGGTTTTGATAGGGTAGGGTTTTGGGGTGTTATGTTGACCAAAGAGTGGAGGGATAGGGGAGAGGGTTTGGTAGTGTTTTAGGGTAGGGATAATAGGAAAAATAAGATAGGGAGGATAGGGAAAAATGGAAAGCAATGGGAAAAATGAGGGGTGAAAATGGAACCTTGGCCTTAATACCACAATTATGCAACCCTAGCAACAATGGCCTTTGGTGTTTTCTTGTGGTTGATTTTATGAGTTTTGTTGCATTCAAATATAGCCATAAACCAACATATCATTTATAAACTTTGATGAACAAGTCATGACATAGAGCCTACCTGTCAATTTGATGGGTATCACAAGCAATTTGTGGTGATTTGGCATGGTTTTGGCCCTTTGTGGGTGTGCGCGACGCGCCAAACCCAGTGCGCCGTGCCCTGGGTGTGCGCCGTGCCTGTTGAAAAATGCACTGAGAGGTGGCTCTGTGTGTGCTGCGGCCTCTGTGTGCGCCACACCCCTGCGTATATGCGCCGCGCTCCTGGAAACTGCCTCCAACTCTCTCCAAACATGCACTTTGCCTCTCAAACACTTTGCAATATCTCCTATGCACTTGATTTGCACAATGCCTCTGATTTTGGTGGAAACTTGTATATAAAGACTTTGCTTCTCCAAACACCCTTTTTTCTAATGTTATGTTTTGAAACTTTTTCACTAACTTAAAGCAACATTGATTTTCACTTTTCCCTTTGAAATTTTAGCTCAAATGATGAAATTTTTGGCACTCTTTGCAGGGATTGCATGATAGGACATTTGGCCATGGAAACCATGACTGCACCTGAAGAAATCAACTGACGACTTTTTTGAAAATTTTACCACAAATGCCAGTGTTTGACTTTTCTTCAAAACAGATTTTTGAAGAACAGTCGAAGTCTATCACCATGACGATGAAATTCTCTGAATCATAACTGTGTAAGGGCCTCACTCTGGCATGCATGGCTTTACTGGACATATTTGAAGACCAAATTTGTTAATCCCTAGACCTAATTATTGAAAATGACTTTTGTCCCTTAAGGGACCAGACCTTGACTGTCATGGACTTTAGTTATCATTGACAAAAGACCTGAGCCAGTAGGAGCCAGACATGAGGGGAAGTGACTAGCATGACCTTTTCCGTCAGATTATGGCATGTCCGTAGCGGAATGCAGCTGAGTGAATGGAGCGGGACTCCTAAAAATAAAATGCATAATTGATCTCTGACAGAGGACTGACCAGACTGTTACACTGAAATTTGTCACCATGACTATCTGCAGTTAATATGGCTCCATCAATAGTCATATTATCCTCCTTGTCAAGCCTCATACCTCTGCTCTTCATGTTAAACTTCAAAAAGAGAGGAAGTCACTTAAAAACATGTTTATCTCTGGGTACGCAGGTTCTCTCTACCTTGCCTGCGTGTACGCATCCCAAGCTCATTGTACCTGCGTACTTGTACGCTCTGTAAGTTAAGGGATGGGTGCGT